>CABHPP010082031.1:989-14326 GCA_902168425.1 Peromyscus attwateri | reverse complement strand
TGTGTGTGTGTGTGTGTGTGTGTGTGTGTGTGTGTGTGTGTATGTGTGTGTGGCTAGTATCTAGCTGTAGTGCTAGTGGTGTGATGATGATGATGATGATGTAAATTAATGTATATACAGTTGACTTTCTATATATAGGGAGTGCTTGGTGAGCAGCCACCGCCGCTGATAGTATTTTAGCCACCTAAGGCAGAAGCATCCCTACTTCCTCTATCCTCTGAGACTGGAGCACGATATCCCTTAGCCCTGGACTGCCACCTGGTCCTTCCTTAAGGTCTCAGGGGTTTGGACATGTCCTCCTGACTTGATTCTCCGTCTGAACCCTGGGTAGTCCTGGCTGGCCTCTTCTCTCTCCTGCACTGCCTCCTTGGGCTGGCTGTGGGAAGAGGGGAGATGGTGCCTTGAGAACAGGCTGGAGGCAGAAGCAGTGGTCTCTGCACTGGCTGCTGTCCAAGAGCTAGAGGGCTATTTCAGGGTCTGGCCTGTTCTCTCCTCACCCTAGAGGGGGAAGGGGTCTTGGTGGAGTCCCCATCCTGTCAGCTGTGGGAGCTCCTTGCCAGGCCAGAGGCCCCTCTTTTAGGAATGGAAAGTGCAGTGTGCAGTCTTCTTTCCCATCCTGCTTGTGTCCCAGAGCCCAAAGGAGAACCTTGTGGAGACCGACATGGGGAGACAGGGCCAGAGTTAATGTTCTAATTGATGCCTCCGGGACGGCGGGGTGACCTTGGGCAGTCACCTCCCTGCTCTGGACCCTGTTTTTCTCTCTAGTAGTCTAGTCTTTTTCCTGGTGGGAGGAGGGTTAGTGGTTTAAGAGGGACTTAAATTTTTAGGAGAACCAGAACTGGGTATGTAGCTTAGTTGATAGAGTGCCTGCCTATCATACCTGAGGTACTGGGTTTGATTCCTAGCACTGCATAAAGCAAGTGCAATAGTAACACACTGTAAGCTCAGCACTTGGGGGTTAGGAGGAAAATCAGAAGTTCAAGGCCATCCTCAGTTACAGAGTGAGTTTGAGGCCAGATACATGAGACCCCATCTCAAATCAGTAAATAATAAATAAATGTATGAATAAATGAATAATTGAGCCTACTGTCCTGAAACCTTAGGGGTAGGGTCATTCTCCTCCTCCCTCGTGTACTGTGGTTTGGCTCTTGCATGAATTCTGCTTTGTCCCAGTTCACCTGACTCTCAGGCAGTGCTTGTTCCCAGGGAGAAGCAGCTCTCTGTAACCCAGCTCCCCACTGGCAGCACCTCCTGTTGTGTGCCCATATTCCTGACCTGGAATGCCTGGCAGAGGTTCAGATGCCTATAAAGCAGGTATTCATGTTGTCCCCTGATTAGGGACAAAAAAAGACTTCTTTTGTCTCTTTACATCTTATGATGTTTTGGTTTTGGTCTTTGCAAGGTATATGCTGCTATTTCCTCCTTAGGACGAGTTTGTGAATAGAGAGACTAGAGAATTATTATTGTCCACTTCACATAAGCAGACGTGAGCCTGGTGTTCTGTAAAAGTGAGACCCGGCCCTACCTCTTCTACTTCTCAAAAGGAAGCTTAAAGGTCACCTTGAGGCTGTCTCAACCCCCATGGGACTCTAAAAAGAAAAAGATGACCTTTTTCTCCTGGGAAAAACAGCTGTCTGACTGGGATGGTATGAGGGAAGTCAGCCAGCAGCTCAGCATCTGGGCCAAAAGGCCTCAGGTAGCGTGTTTCCAGGTGTGCCGGGGCATTTGGAGGGCCTGGGCTGGTCACATGATGCCCGAGGCTCACCTTTCCTCTCACCCCCAGCCAGTCCAGTCCAACACCTGCAGCTGCGCCCTAAGGAAAGCCCTGGTGAAACCTTGCTTTGCTCTCTGCCCTTGACCTGCTGCCCTTGACACGTGTCTCTGGACTTGCCTTGCCTTATTAGTGAGCTGAGCACACTGTCTCACTTTCTGAGTGTGCGTCTGAGGTAGAGGTTGACTTGGGGTGTGTCTGGCTCACTATGTTGGCTTCTAGAGTTTATTAGACACTGCCCCCCCCCCAGTCAGCTGTGTTACTATACCAAAAATACTGTATATATCAGTATATAGGAAGAGAAAGTTTATTTTGGTTCACAGTTTTGGGGTCTCACAGAGTAGTTGGCCCATTGTTTGCCTACGGAGGAGGTGACACTTGATGGCAGGACTGTGTCTGGGAAACCCGAGAGCAAGGAGAAAGATGAGATGCCATCATCCCCTCAAGGACGTGCCATTGGACCGAAAGGCCTGTTAGGCCTCTTTTCTTAAATTCCCACAACTTCCAGTAATGCCACTCTGGGCCTTTGGGGACTGTTCCAGATCCAGGTTGTCTTCCTAGGCCATGGCAGCCTGCAGCAGCTGCTCTCCCCTCTCCTGCCCCTTCTCCCCACACTGCTCATCCCAGTTCGGCATCAGGCCTAGCCTGCCCTGTGCCATCCCTTCTGCTGCTGGGGTGTGTGTTCTAATAATAATTACCATTTATCGAGGATCTACAGAGCAGTGTCAGGGACTCCGGAAAAGTAATCTTACTTAATTCCCACTGAAGTCTTAATCGAGAAAGGCTCCCTCTGTTCTTCAGATGAGGAAACAGCTCAGGGGTTCTCAGCGACGCTGAATTGCTGTTCATTTTCTGTTGGTGTCTTGGCTTAACCTCCTGGAGGGGTGCAGCTGCATTGACTGCCTCTCTCATTGCCCTCAGCTGGTGCATTAGGCGCTGTGTGGAGTGGTGCCCAGCTCCCCTGCACCTGCACTCCACAGGCCTCCATCTGAGGGGGTGGCATGCCCACCGTGGGAGCCCTCTTCCTACCTGAGAGAGCTGGAGGTGTTTTGTGTCCGGCTTTAGGCCTGTCCTCTAAGGTCTCTGAGCCTGTGTGGGTGCACACAGATCCTGTGCTGGCCCGAGTCTGTTCCTTGTTCACGGGAGTGACCCCCGGCTCCTCACCACAGCTGCTCTTGGCTGTCTGACGGATCTTGCTTCTCTCCTGGTGGTCAGAGTGTGACAATTGAAAGGGGATTTCCTTTAGCCAGAGGGGGTGGCTAGTCTTGTGACTCTGACCTCCTGCCCTTGAGGAAGAATGTACCAGGCTGCTCTTGGTTGCCCTCAGGGCCCAGTGGCATCCTCGGAGAGGCGCCCTCTGTGATGGGAGCAGGTGGCACAGTTTTCTTTAGCTCTAGAAGCAGTAGTAGTAGTTCTTATTAGTACTGTGATTTGTTTCCAAAGCACTTGCATGTACCATACTTAATTTTATCTTTTGTGGCTAAGGAAACCGAGTCTTGGGTTGTGACCTGCCTGAGGTAGGGGAAAGGAGTTGTTCCTGGACTGCTAGCCCAAGGTCCTGTCTTTTTTCCTGCCTGGCCAGCAAGCTGGGATTTTTTTTTTTTTTTTAACAAACAGGGTTTTGCTATGTAGTCCTGGCTGGCCTCAGAGAGCTCTGCCTGCCTCTGTTATTAAAGGTGTGCGCCACCACACCTGGCCACACTGAATGTTAGTAAAGTTCCAGCCAGGAGTGGTGGCATAGGACTTAAGTCCAGCACTTGGGAGGGAGGCAGAAACAGGCAGAACTCTATGAGTTCAAGGCCAGATTGATCTACATAGTGAGTTCCAGGACAGCCAGACCTTGTCTCCAAAAAAAAAAAGAGAGAGAGAGAGAGATCCAAAGTGGCTTTAGGAGAGAAAATGACCAGGTGCATCCACGTAGGTGACCTGGGGGCTGTTAAGAAGGCTAGCGTCCCTCCCTTGGGAAGGGAGGGCTGTAGGTGCTGGGTGCCCAGAGCAATGAGGCTTTCCCCGTCCTCCGATGTCCCTGTGCTCTGTAAAGGGTGCCACTGAAGTCAGACTGTGCCTTGCCTCCTCTCCTCCCTAGCCTGCAGAGATGAGAGAGGGTGCTCTTGTTCTCGGTGTGGGAGGCTCTCCCACCCCCACCCGAAGGGAGAGGAGGAGGAGAGAAGTGAAGTTCATGGGAAACTTGCTAGAGTGGGTGCGAGTGCAAGAGATCTGACCTCAGATCAGGTTTTCTTTTTCTTTTGGTGTGGGCATTGAACCTGGGGCCTTGCCCATGTTGAGCGGGCGTGGGGGGGTGAGGGGGATGGGGTGTCTCTACCACTGATTCATACCCCATCCCCCAGCTCTGGTCTTTGCCAATCCTGTGATTTTAGGCAAAGTACAGTATCTGAGCCCATTTCCCAATTCGTGATATTTTTGTTAAATGGTTGTTAATTTTATTTTTATTTTTTAGCTGTTTCTTATTAAACTCCTAGTTTAAAGACTGCTGGGTACTTGCACAGTTAAAAACATTGGGGTTGAAGCCTAGCTCTGGCCAACTTTGGAGCCTGTGTTTTTTAGTGTCATATCTTAAGTTCAAAGGCCTTTTCAGTTCAGAAATTTCATTTTCCCCATAATCATTCTGAACTGGAGGGCTGAACGCCTTAGCAATTCTCTCTGGCTCAGTTTTTAAAAAGGGTTTAGGGAAAACTGACCCACTCCAAGGTCCACAATGAAGAACTAGTCCATCTCAGAGGTGGTGACAGTCATAAACACCAGGAATGATGGGGACCTGGAGCTAAGGGGCCCCAGATGTCCTCTGGGAACAGCAGCCAGTACACAACCTGCAGCTGGGCTCCTTCCCTCCCCGTCAGCCCCCCACCTGCTTTTCTTCTGCAGGCAGAGAAGCCTCGCTCAGCACAGGCAGGGCCTGGGTTACTCCTGAGTCATCCACCGCCTGCCCGCCCATGTGGGCTCCTGCAGCTCTCCTCCCTCTGCAAATGTCTGAGTCAGATGAGTCTCCCCAAGGTTGTCTGCACACACCGCACTGGGCCAAACCGTCTCTTTAGATGCCAATAAACATCAACTGATACTTTAGGCAGCCCGTGATTATATGTGGGTATTTTTAATCTTATGGGCTAATCTAATTTTAACTGAACTAAGTTTTGGGTTGGCCTGGATCAGTGGGCTGCCCCTGTTCTCTGGAATCATGCTGATTTCATTTCCTTCCACCTAAAGCTCATCCAACACGTAGGACTGGTTTTGGTGTTTATTGGGCCAGACTAAGCCCTGAATTCTAATACTGCTTGCCAGAAATCAGGAGTTCCCAGATTATGGATTATCCCAGTACTTCCTAGAAATACATGTCCTCTGGTGCTGGAGGGCTAGGGTTCCTTCCCAGGCCTGGGGGGTCCACTTACCTCTTAAACCAGAGTGGCTCATCTATAATGAGAGGATTCTGTCTGAGACCAGCTCACTGAAGGAGGAGGGATGACATCACAGGTTTATGTGAGACAGCCCAGAAGTTCACCGAAACAATTGATAGCTGATACCACTCGCATAGCCTTTACGGCATGCCGGGTAAAGCTTGAGATGGCTGTCTTTTGTGCTGGTCAGCCTGAAGAAAGAGAGGCAAGAAGAGGCACACCAGTGGTCGTCTGCCTGCAGGCTTTTAGCTCGTGGTCCTTCAGGCATTAGGAGAAGTAAAACTGGGCCCTGCTCAGTAGGCGCTTCCAGTCTGTTCAGGACTGGACGAGATGAGACAAGACTTGACAAGGAGTGGATGTGTCTGAGGGCTGGGGAGACTCCTGGCAGAGGGCGAGTTGAGAGGGAGTAGGCAGTCCCTGAAGGCTGCCGTAGTAGGGGAGCCTTTCCAAAAAGATGAGGTGGAACCTGAGCAGAGTCCTGGAGGCAACAGAAGCAGAGCAACATGCTGTACTTAGAAGCTGACCCCCATGAGGGCGAGCATGGAAGCCCCTGGAAGACAGGACCTGTGCTAGCTTTCCCACCCCTGCCTTGTTCTCTCTCTCTCTCTCTCTCTCTCTCTCTCTCTCTCTCTCTCTCTCTCCTTTTTCTTTCTTTTCTCTCTTCTTTTTCTTTCTTTCTTTCTTTGTTATGGTGCCAGCAAAAGGCAGAAAACCTGCTTGACAGATTTTAAGTGAGCGGTAACACTGTGTGCATTCACTTTCTTATTTGTCTCTGGCACACAGAAAGGGTTCTGTAAATACTGGGGAATGAATGAAGGAGGGAGGGAGGGAGGGGGCACATGACTGCCTTCCCTGTGGAGACAGGGTCCATACAGAGATTGGGGTACACTAGAGGCCAGGTTGCTCAGAGAGGAGGGAGAAAGGGAGTCCAGAGGCTCTTTGGTGGCCGCTGAACGGCAGGCCAGATATTTAACTGAAAGTGACACTCAGAGGTGTCAGCTGGCATCTAAGTGATGCTGTGGTGGCTGCCTCCTCTGCATGGCTGTGATGCCGGTATGCAAAGGCATCTGCTCTGGGCTGGGTGGGGTGTCTCTGGGAGGATCTGGGTCTGTTTGGTCTGCCCTCTATGTGTGTGAGTAAAAGTGAGCTACCAGAACCTCCATAGGGAGCTGCTGAGAGCACTGATTGAATTAGGTTTTTCCTGAGAAGATTCCTCAAGCCATAAACTGCTCTATGACTGAATTAATGAGACCAGCGGCCATAAACCACATAAGAAGGCATCTTGTTAATTTATAGTCATACCTGGACAGGCTTAATTATGGCTTCTCTTTGTATGTGGATTGGGTGTGGACTGGGGCCAGAATCTTCCTTTTGCAGCAGATTTATTTTTATACAAATAAAATAAGAGCAGCATAGTAAAATCCAACAACAGTCCAGGAGGGGAGTAAGTATAACGTGAAAGTCTCCCTGCTTAGCTCCCTGACCACTCTCCTTCACCCCCCCAGATGTTGCTGCTCAGCTCTGTTGTACTTCTTTTGCAGAAATCCTCCATGCATGTGTGAGCTTATGTGCATCTCGGGCAAATTCAGTTTTCCTGAAGCCACAGCTCCAGGCTGTGACCTGGGACTTGACCGCAGTACTAACGCTGCCTCTTTTCAGCATAAGTCCTTTGGCTTTCTTGGACTTTCACTTTACTCTCCATTTCACTGTGAAGAGGCTCTGTGGGGGCCTTCGAATCGGAAGGGAGCCCCTGCTTGGTTCAGGCCTAGGCAGACTGAAACACTTGGTAGGGAAAGGCTACAAAGTTCATCCTTTGTGGGTCAGTCAGGGCTCCCATAGATAGATCTCAGGCCTCAAAGCACAGAATTCTCATGTATAGGTTCACGGTCATCTCCGATTCTAAGATTAAAGACATGGGTCCAGAGGAGAAGAACGGTGTGTCAGGAGGAGGCGCAGGCAGGGAATTGTGTGGTGCAGGTTGATGCTGGAATATGAGAGGAGATGAGAGAGAAGCTTCTGGAAGGAGATGGTCTGGAGAGGTGACCAGGGCACAGCCTCTCAAACTATGGGGTTTTGCAGTTGAATGTGGTCATGAAGCTTGATAAATTTCCTAACAGTAGGTTTCCAAACATAACACCAAAAATTATTCAAAATCAAATGTGTCGTCATCGTCAGCCCGGGGGTCTCTCCAGTGCTCCCTCCCCTGGGTTGCCTTGTGCATCCTCACCAAAAGCCCTGCTTTGGTTCCCAGTGTACAACTTGCTCCATTCTGCAGTGTGTGTGCAGTTGTGATGGCCACGAAAGCCATCAGACACTGCTTGGAGCATCTTGGCTCCAGTTCTAGACTATTGTGTCATTAATTGTAGTGGGGTGGCTTTTCTTGTGGTTTTTTGAGACAGGGTCCTAATGTATCTCAGGCTGTTTGCAAAGTTACTCACTGTATATCCAAGGATGGCCTTGAACTTCTGCTCCTCCTGTTTCTACCACCCATAAGTGAACGGGTTGAAGCTTGTGCTGCCTCACCGCAACTGGCTTATGGGGTGCCGGAGATGAAACCCAGGGCTTTTCTTCATGCCAGATGTATCATTTACTTTTCTATAGCTATGATAAAACAGCATGATCAAAAATGACTCATAAAGGAGGCTGGAGTTCGATTCCCAGCACCACATGGTCTTTAATCCCAGTATTCAGGAGGCAGAGGCAGGTGGATCTCTGAGTTCGAGGCCAGCCTGGTCTACAGAGTTCCAGGACAGGCTCCAAAGCTACAGAGAAACCCTGTCTCGAAAAACAAAAACAAACAAACAAAAAACAAGCAAAAAAAAAAAAAAAACCCCACAAATAAATAAATCTTTAAAAAATGACTTATACCAGAAAGAGGGTTTTTTTTGGCTTCTGGGTCCAGAGGGAAGCCTCCATAATGGCAGGGGAAGCATGGCAGCAGACAGCTGGCTAGAGCAGGAACTCAGAGAGCCGCCTGCTTCTGCCTCCCAGTGCTGGGATTAAAGGCGTGTGCCACCACCACTCATCCTTAAAGTCTGCCCCAAATGACATAGTCTTCCAACAAGGCTTTGTATCCTAAAGGTTCCAGAACCTTCCCAAACAGCACCAACTGGAGACCAAGTGTTCAAATATGTGAGCTTGTGGGGAACATTTGTCGCTCAAACCAGGCAAGCACTTCACCAACCCAGCTGCATCCCGTCCCTCTCAGTTTTGTTTTTTTTAAAGGAAAATTTTATTATTTAACTAATTTTTTGGTTTTTCAAGACAGTGTTTCACTGTGTAGCTCTGGATGTCCTGGAACTCACTTTACAGACCAGACTGGCCTCGAACTCACAGAGATCTGCCTGACTATGTCTACCAGGTGCTGAGATTAAAGGTGTGCACCACCACTGCCCAGTAGAACATTTTATTTTTATCTTGTTATTTATGTGTGTGTGTGTGTGTGAGAGAGAGAGAGAGAGAGAGACAGAGACAGAGACAGAGAGACAGAGACAGAGAGACAGAGACAGAGACATATGTGGGTGTCTTCAGAGGACAGGAAAGGGGTCAGATCCCTGGGACCTGGAGTTATAGGCAGTTGTGAGTACCTAATGTGGGTGCTGAGAGCTGAACTTGGTCCTCTGAAAGAACAGTAGTGCTTTAAACCGCTGAGCCAGCTCTCTCCCATTGTTGTTTGTTTATTCATTCACTCATTTGTTTATCTGAGTCTGATGGTATATCCCTGGCTGACCTGACACTTACCATGCAGTCCAGGCTGACTTTGAATTGATAGTCCTCCTGCCTCAGCCTCCCTACTGTTGAGATTACAGAAGTGACCATACTCAGCTAATTGCAGTTTTTTTTTTTAACTATACATAAAAATTTTCTGTTCTCATATAAATATAATGGTTTAATTATGGAAAACAAAGACTATTTCCCTACCATCATTCCTCAGCATGTAAAGTAGTAAATTGGTACATCTTTGGATTGTATTGTGATTGTGGTAAACTATTTGATTTTGAAATTGCTGTTTGAGTTGATTTGAATTTCATTAAAAAAAAAGATAGTCTAGTAAATTTTGACAAGGGATTAGGACAGAATTTCTAACAATTTCTGAAATGGCCCTAAACGTCGGGTTATTCTGTCATTTTATACCACACATAAACTTGTTTATTTAAAAGAACAATTTAAAGATCACATTTGTCCATTTACGTATGTGGGTGCATGTGTATGGTTGCACACATAGAGATCAAAGGACCTTCTTTCTCCATCACGTGGGTCCTGGGGATTGAGGTCAGGCTATCAGGCTTGGAGGCAGTACCCATTGAGCCATCCTGCTCACCCCAGGGTATAGCCCGAACTGGATTTGAACTCATGAACTTCTTGCCTCTGCCTCTTCAGCATATCCTTCCTATTGGCGTGTGCCACCACAGCTGGTGGTACTGTATATTTATGCACAGCAGCTTTCTTAGAATTGATGATTACAAAGTTAAAGTATTGATCAACTCAGAAAAGCAGTGAAGATGCTCTGTGTTCTGCAAATATTCAGTCAGAATTTAATTTTTATATACAAATAAACAAGGACCAGCCATCTTGTTAGCATGTAAATTTGTTGTTATCTTTAACAAATAGTAAAATTACATGTATGTACTAAACAAGTGTGTTAAAGTGAACTTGTCTTTATTCTGTGCGTGTGAGTGTTTGGCCCACTGTTTATGCACCACGTGTGTCTGGTGCCCACGGGGCCCAGAAAACAGCGTTGGTCTTCTGGCCCTGGACTTGCAGACAGTTGTGAGACACTGGGTGGTGCTGGGAAAAACAGCCAGTGCTCTTAACCGCTGAGCCATCTCTCCAGCCTTCTTAAAATAAATTCTGTGTGATTTCTTATCAGTAAATGTTTTGTTTTGTGTAACTCATATATTTATATACCTAGGCTCACATAAAAATTTCTTCAGCAAAGGAGTTACAATGGGAAAAGGTTTTTTTTCTTTTTATTAATTACATTTTGTCATTTATTTTACATCCTTCTGTTGTCCCCCACCCCCCTCTCTGCTCCCCTCTGCCCCTCCCCCATCCACTTCTCCTCTGTTTCTGTTCAGAAGGGGGCAGGCCTCCCATGAGTGTCAACAAAGCATGGCATATCAAGTTGAGGTAGGACTGAGCTCCTCCTTTGTATTGAGGCTGGGTGAGGCAACCCAGTATGGGGACTAGGTTCCCTGAACCCACTGCTAGGAGTCCCACAAAAAGACCAAGCTACACAACTGTCACACATATGTCGAGGGCCTAGGTGGGTTCCAATGGGAAAAGTTTAAGAAGCCTTGCTCTCGGGGAGAAAGGAACATTCCTGGCGAAGGGAGTCTAGCCTAGGTGGAAGAATGGACAGAATAACTGCTGTCCTGGGACTCTCTGTGGAGACCAGGCTGGCCTTGAACTCTCAGAGATCTGCCTACCTCTGGCTCCCGAGTGCTGGGACTAAAGATGCGCGCCACCACACTTTGCTGTTTTCTGCTTGGGCTGTCACAGGGGAGAAGGCCAGTAGTAGCCACAGATTCTGAAGGCCAAGTGCTCAAGTCTTGTTCTGTGGGAAATTAGAAAGGGTGAAGGACTGCTTTCTGGTAGGTTCCCTGGACACTGTGGTACCTGATCCTGAGAGGAGTGGAATTTCAAAAATTAATGCAAAAAGAGCGAGCCATGTCAGGAGTGGGGGTTTCCTGGAGGAAGAGAGGCACGTGACTGCTAAGTAGAGAAAACTTCTGCACTGGGAAACAAAGTGATACCACTGGGCTCTTCCTGCACTGGGCCCTTGGGAAGGCCAGGTTGCCATGGTGAGCCCAGCTCACACCTTAGGTGTGACTCAGTCTTCTCACTCTTTTCCCTAAAATGCTTGGGGCCCAAACACGCCTCTCAGACCCTGTAAGAGGAAGCAGCCACCGTGGAGATAGACTGAAGGGATAGCCTCAGAAGGTGGGTAGTTTTTGAGGTTACATGGTCTCTGTTGTTTCCTAGACCAGGACTCCTGTTCTCTGTTCTCATCTTGCTTCTGGAAGGTACAAAGAACCTTTTCATAGTCTGTGGCTCCCAGCCCCAAAGGGAAAAGAGACATTTTGTTGTAGTCCCCTCGCTGTTCAGTTGAGACCAGGGATGATTGGCCTTGGGCCACATGTGCATTAATGGCAGAAACAGGGTTCTTTCCTGGACTTTAACACAGGCCTCTCTAGGCCGTGGGACTGGAGGAGGAGCTGTGCTCTATGCCTGGATGTAACAAGCATTTATTTTTCCAGGGGGATTGTTAAGCCTAAGGAAGGGCGGTACCTCTTCAGGGACCAGGAAACTGTTGGGTATTGGCCACACTGGTCCTTACCCATTGAATCTTTTAGATTGTGTAGTAATCACAAGTCAGTGCTGAGCTGAAGTGCTCTGTGTTTTTTGTTTTTCAAGACAGGGTTCCTCTGTGTAGCCCTGGATGTCCTGGAATTCCCTCTGTAGACCAGGCTGGCCTCAAACTCACAGAGATGTGCCTACCTCTGCTGGGATTAAAGGCATGCACCACCACGCCCAGCTAAGTGCTCTGTTTTTTATAGCATTTTTACCATCAAATAAGAGCCTGTCTCCTGGGTTCTGGGTCAGGCCCATGAGAATCTAGATGTTGTACTAGGTAGGCAGGATGCCAGCATGGGGCAGAGCCAGTTACCCAAGCAAGTCCAAGACCGAGCTCACAGCTAGATGGAGGAAGAGAAAAGGAACAGGCACTCTCCCACCCCACCCTTCCTGAGCCTGTCCTGCCCGGCTGCACAGAGATGCCCGGCTGCACAGAGATGCCCGGCTGCACAGAGATGCGAAACTGCTTCTCTTGTCAAGCGCAGGGATCTTGAGGAGTGAAGAGGGGAGATGGGGCGAGTAGGTGAGTCTTGAGGTGCACATGGAATTCAGTAGGCGTTTGGAGCAGGGAGGGAAGACAGACCTGCCCACTGGAAGGGTCAAGATGCCTTGTGAGCTAGGCCCTGGAGGGTAGTTCCGGTGTGTATGAAACTGTATGAAACGCTTGTCAATCTGTCTCACTGGGCATCACTAGAAGTTCTTCCTGGAGGCGGAACCATTAGGTTGCTGAAAACTGCCCCAAGCAGTTCTCGTGGAAATAGTTGTGGTGATTAGGGTCACAGGCTCTGCCACCCAACCTCAGATCTCAGCTCTACTGGTCTCATGCCATGACCTTGAATGAGTAAGTCATCCTCACTGAGTCTCAGTAGTCATTTGTGACACAGTGTGACATTTAACTTCCAGGGCTAGCAGGAGGACACTGGGAGAGGACCTGCATAGGATGGGTTGTACAGAGTAAACAGTGACTTCTAGGATCAGGAGAAAGGGAGTGCTGGCCGACTTCCCACTCAGAAGGGTGTTGGTGTCCTGCTGTGTGTCCAGTAGTGTGCAACTAAGCACAGGCTGATGTGGCCTTTCAATGAATGTACATACCCCTAAGCATACATTCCCTACAGGGCAGGGAACCGTGTGTGTGTGTGTGTGTGTGTGTGTGTGTGTGTGTGTGTGTGTGTTGGGGATCCAGCCCAGATCCCCATCGGGCTAAGCATGAGCTCTATCACTGAGCTACACTTCATACCCAGGAAGCCTTTTGAGGAAGATGCTCTTGCCTTAGCTACCCAGCTGAAGTAACAAGACTCATTCCCCAAAACATCTAATGAGGAAGGCATGATTTTAGCTGGCAAATGAGTATGTAGCTATAAAAGCACTCAATTTCACAGAGCAGTTATTTTTGTTTGTGTGTTTTGTTTTCCTCAGACAGGATTTTGCTCTGCATTTCTTGCTAGTCTGGAGCTCACTGTGCTTCGCCAGGCTGGCTGGAACTTGTTATCCTCCCAAGTGCTGGGATTATAGGTGTGAACCACCATACTCAGCTCAGATAGTGGTTCGTGTGTGTGTGTGTGTGTGTGTGTGTGTGTGTGAAGGGCGGGGCCAGTTCCTCTGCACTAATTTTTTGAGACAGGGTCCTTCCAGTGCTGATATTATAGACATGTGCCATCATGCCTGGCTTTTTACATGGGTGCTACGGGCTCAAAGTCAGGGTTTAGGACCGCCTGGCAAACACTTTGCTGACTGAGCATCTTTTCTGTGCACATTCCCCTCTTGCTTTCTTTCTTTTTTTTTTTTTTTTTTTTTTTTTT
>CABHPP010082026.1:0-15163 GCA_902168425.1 Peromyscus attwateri | reverse complement strand
TCCTCCTCTTCTTCTTCTTCTTCTTCCTCTTCTTCCTCTTCCTCTTCCTCCTCCTCCTCCTCCTCCTCTTCCTCTTCCTCTTCTTCTTCTTCTTCTTCCTCTTCCTCTTCTTCTTCTTCTTTCTCTCTCTCCCTCCCCCCCCCTCTCTCAAAAAGCTTTGCTCCTGTACTTGCAAACTGAACTAGATAATTGCGGCACAGGGAGGCTGACATAGAAGTCTGTTTGGGCCTCACCGCCAGGCAGGCTAGTCAGTGATAAGCTCCAGATTCATGAGAGACCATGTATAAAAATAAGATGGGGCAGGAGAGCCGGCGCAGCAGTTAGGAGTGCTTGCTGTTCTTACAGGGGACTAGAGTTTGGGTCATTCACGAACACCTGTAACTCCAGCTCCAGGCAATTTCCTTGGCTTCGTGGGTATTGCTCCCCATATGTGGCACGTGTACACACACACACACACACACACACACACACACACACACACAAAATTAATCTTCAGGTAAAGTGAAAAGCTAAAGAGGTAGCCAGCGTCGACCTCTGACCTCCACATACACACACATGCATGTGTACTTGCATGCACCTGAACATATAGAAGCATGCACACTTGCATATCACTTTTTGTTTTGGTTTTTTGAGACAGAGTTTCTCTGTGTAACAGTCCTGGCTGGCCTCTAACTCACAGAGATCCACTTGCCTCTGCCTCCCTGAGTGCTGGAATTAAAGACATGTGCCACCACTGCCCCGGCTTACACCCAGATTTCTTAAGACATAAACTCATAGAATCACTTTCTTTTTTGTGTGTCTGAGGTTTTTTTTTGTTTGTTTGTTTGTTGTTTGTTTGTTTTTGTTTTTGGTCTTTTTGAGACAGGGTTTCTCTGTGTAGTTTTGGTGCCTGTCCTGGAACTCACTCTGTAGACCAGGCTGGCCTCGAACTCACAGAAATCCACCTAGCTCTGCCTCCTGTGTGCTGGGATTAAAGACGTGCACCACCACTGCCTGGCATGTGTCTGAATTTTTTCTCTTTCTTGTTTTATTTGGTTCTAGTGAACTGAAGTCTGTACCAGGACTCTGGTTTGGAAGGCTTTGTTGAAGCCTTTGTCTGTTTAGGGATTTTCTTTTCTTTTCTCTTTGCCTCAGTTCCCACATAATGATAGGATTAGAAAAGACATCCTAGTGATATTGTAGAGCCTAGTATTTGGAGATTTCTGAGTTAGGAAATTTATAGAGATACGAAACATAATCTGAATGCTTGTAAGAAGCAAGTGCGTGTTTCAATCAGCTTGTCACTGTGCAGGAAACCCCAAAGGGCAAATCAAAAGGAGGAGGTCTAACATGGAAAATAAGCTAAAGAAACAGGAAAGGGCTCAAGCAGAAAACTAGGGAGAAAGGAAGTGAGTCAGTTCAGAAGAGACAGGAGCCTGCATGCCAGAGCTCTGGCTGCAGGAGAGGGGAGCAGCCTGGGAGGGTCTCGTTGATGGGAGGAGGTGCCATGGTAACACAGATCACAGGATTACTTGTATCATTTTTCACTTCTCCATGTAGACAGGGGCCCATTGTAGAAATTTAGAACTTTGGGCCCACTTTTAAAGACCTGTTTCGGGCTCGAATTGTTTATTCCCAGAGCAGTTGTCTACAACAGTCAAAAGGCCAAGGAGTGTCCTTAGCATCAGTGAGTATAGTGGTGTGTAGTGGGGGGAGTCAGGGGCGTTCTTTGGCTGTTTTTTGAGCTGAGTTTTTTGGTCATTTTTTGACTTCTTATTGCACCTGCCATGCTGGTATTTGCAATTAACATTCTTCCGAAGCAAAGAGAATGCCAACCTCCAGCTCAGATATAACTTCAGAACAACAGGTGTGTTCTACCTGCTTCTTGGTGTTCCCCAAGCAATCCGAATTAGCCAGAGGACAGCCTTTGAGGAAAGTGAGCCAGAGCGCTGAAAAGCAACCCTGGAAATGGTATCAAGGGGACAGAGGAAATGGTTCAGTGGGAAAGCAAAGCCGGCAGCCTCGCCCCTCGCTGGCACAAGCTTGCTGCCTGTGGGCCGTCCCCCTCTGCTTCGTGCGGCTTTTGAAGGACAGGTTTACATCACAGGTCTCTGGACTCAGGCCACGCAATAAAAAATCACTTGATTACAGTGGTAATTCTTTTCTTTCCTTGTAACTAAGAAAACCTGACAAACCCTCTGGCTTCCTGAGAAGAGCAGTGGCGTCTTCTGATGGAGGCAGACAGGGGCGACTTCTGTCTGGCCCATCACCAGGGCCTCGGGGTTCCCCACCACACAGGAGAAGCCAGCCAGTCACTTTCTCATATTTTGTCCACCACCAATTTCTCTTTCTACTCCCCCTTTTTACATTTTTATTTTCACGAGAATCCTAAAGTTGGAATAAATTCTAATGAGGGCATATTTCAAGAGTCCAGGTGAGTTTTTCTATTTGAAAGTGAGATATTCAATTATTGCTTGAGATTCCTATTTCTGGTAATACATGAATTTCTCTGAAATTTTATTAGTGTATTTAACCTGGGCTAGTAACAAAAATAAAGTAAAAGGCCTAGTATTTTTCTTTACTATTTAGTTTTCAGTTAGTTAGCTTACAGATTTACAAATTTCTTATGGCATTTTTTTTTTATCACCCTAACCCATATGGCTTTATGCTAGTCACCATCCATTCTAGCTATAGGCTTGAATGACTCATAGTTAAAAAGATGGCTTTGGTGAATAGCTCTGTAGGTAATGGACAGAAACAGTTCAGTCCTCAGAAGTGGAAGAGGTGGAGGTAGGTGGATCTCCGGGGCTCACTGGCCAGCCATCCTAGCCTCTTAGGAGAATTCCTGGACAGTGAGAGACTTCGTCTCAAAAACCAATGTGATAGCTCCTGAAGAATCACACATGATGTTGACCTTTGGCCTCTGCATGTGTACACACACTCACACACAAATCAAAACCTTAAATATACAAATCAACACAAGACAAAGTACCCAATGCTTGATGCTCACTGTCTGAGAGATTATGTGTAGTTTGTACCTAGTGTATATGCATATTATATTTTAAAATCACCCCTATTTTCTTTTCATGTCTGTGTGTGTGTGTGTGTGTGTGTGTGTGTGTGTGTGTGTGTGTGTGTGACTTGCATACATGGTGAAGCCCACCTGGCATTTATGTGAGTTGTGGGATCCAAATCCTGGTCTTCTTGATGCTCAGCAGATTCCTTATTCCCTGAGCCATCTTTCTGGCCTCTGCCCACATATATTTTTAAAGAGAATGTTGTCACGAGTCTCTAGTTTACATTGTACCTAAAAAAAAAAGATGTATTTTATTTTTATGTATTCTATTAATTGTGACATTAAGTTATTTATCATTGATCAAAATTTAAAAATACGAAAAGTGGTTCTTCTCTTTGAGGTGCTCAGGTGAGGAGATTGTATCTGCCTCGCCGTCTCTCCTGTCCTGAGCTGGATTGCTTTGCTGTTTCTTTGCTGATGCTAAGAAAAAGCATCCATTGAATTGACTAGCCACTGTGTATAGGAAGCTTCCTTGGCATCAAAGAAATAAGCTAATTTGGTTTTCAGTTTCTCATTTAGATTTGATTAGACCTCAAAATCACAAACTGATGTGAATCTTTCCTAACTTGGTGTTTGCAAAAAACGAACACACACACACACACAAAGAGAGAGAGAGAGAGAGAGAGAGAGAGAGAGAGAGAGAGAGAGAGAGAAAACATATTGACTTCTATTGTTTCTACATCCCCGTTGGGGAAATATGGCTGGCTTATTTCAATGTCATGACATTTGAACACGCACTAGAAGACTTCTGTAGAAGTCATGATCTGATGGTCTTTGTTAGCGTCGGCTTCTCATCATGTGTCTGTCTCATGTCAAAGTGTGTGTGTGGTGTGTGCCTGTGCCCTGTGTGTGCATGCATCCATGGGCATATCCTGTGTGACACCCGAGGCCAACACTGAGTGTCTTCCTCTGTTGCTTTCCACTTTGTTTCTTGAGATAGAGTCTCCCACTGAATAAAGCAGATGGTCTGAGAAATCTCTACCTGCCTGTGCCCCCTCCCCCTGCTCTGGGGGTACAGACATGCACAGCCAAGCCTAGCTTTTCATGTGCGTGCTGGGAATCTGAACACAGGTCCTCTGCTGGCACAGTAAGCAATTCGTTCACCGAGTCATCTCCCCAGCTCCAAGATGCTGATTTCATCCTAAGTTTATGTGTGTATGCATATTTGCACATAGTCCCATCTATACTTAGTGGACAGTATTGTGAATTCTCATGTTTGCCAGCATTACTGGTTGCATTTATTTTACCTAGCCTTTTTGTAAAACCTGTCCTTTTCATTTTAAAATTCCAGAGACTTCCATTGCTCCGTTTTGCATTTGCTGGTCTAGTGCACACTGGCCTCGGTCACGCTGGCTGTCACAGATGGGGTTTGTTTGGACCTTAGAGAGGCAGCTTCATGAATATGGGTTGTCCTTGGTTCGGGGTGTCTAAACAGGGCGGCAGCTTGCTGTCTGCCATGGATTCATCCTGGGAGGTGTCACCTGGCATCTGACATGGCTTCTTTGTGTACTGTATTTACTGTGTGAGTTCAGAAGAAAGAAAAAGAGACCCGTACTGACCACTGTTCTGCATCAGCCCCCTTAGGTCAAGTTTTCCACCCTGACTCATGCCTATCAGGCTTCGGAGATTGGTCGGTTGAGTTTGTAGAATTTCCTCTGTCGCGCTCAGGAGCCAGAAAGCCACGATGAAGTTTGATTTGGCTTGTGACAGCCTTTTCCAAATATGAATTTGGAAGTAGTACAGTGAGTGCTCTGAGAAAAGAGGGAGAAAAGAATTACTGTAACTGCAGCTATTTGGGGAACATTTAGAAACGGGGAGACAGAACCAAGGTGTTGGTGTCTCCCTTGAGCTCTTGTCACTGATGTTCAGAGGCTGCCTTCCTGCAGGCTGGAGAGAAGCCACAGAGCTGGCAGCCTCTGTCCTAGGCTGCGGGCTGCCCTGCTCCAGACAGCCTTGAGTGTGACCTGGCAGCCGATGCTGTTTCCTGCTGACGTGGCCTCCTGCCACTGAGCAGAACAGAGCACCTCAGTGTGCTGAGCAGGGAGCCAGGAAGGTGGCGTCTCCAGCCCGGCGAGGAGCAAACAGGGAGGGAAAGCAAGCCTAACTGTTGAGGTTTACTTGCAGATAGCTGTGAAAGACACCTTTCTTATAGGGAGGGAGGAGTGGAGACTGCCCCAGGAATAGGTGGTTTGTTTGGCTCTAGGGAAGGGTTCTTATCAGTGGGAGTGAACTTCCGGGATGGGATTATACCCAGTCAGCCTGAGACATCTGAGAGCAGCGGGGGAAAGCAAGACTGCATGCTGTAGCCTTCATAGGCCGCACTCTTGCCGAGGCTGGGGAATCTGTCTGAACTCTGCCAGCCCCTGCAGACGACGACGTGCAGACAGATGCTGGGGCAAAAGGAAAGAAACAGCTAACAGAGCAGACAGGCGCACTACAGGGCTGGCGGTGGGGTTGGTGTCTCATGGGAGAAGCCTGCTCGGACTCCAGCTGAGGATTCAGACGACACTGCCGGTGTTAGTGCCTTTTTGCCACGGCAGCAGCCCCCAGGGTTTCCGTCCTTATGCTGTCCTTCAATGCCTTTCAGTTTGCTTCTCTGAACAAGTCCAGGGACAATCCTTTAGAGAATTAATACAGAGCTGTTTCTTCAGGTGTCTCCCCCTGATGCCCATGGGAGGCCTAGGTTGGAGTCTGAGGTCCTGCTTCTTTCTCCTGTGGTGACCTGTGGCATTTCTCTCCTGACCACCCTTAGATCACAGCCTACCATGCTGAGAAACTACTGACTGTGGGTGCTTTTCTCATCTCTTAGGTGACATTATTATAGCCTTGGGCAGGGTCATACTGTTTAGATATCTCGCGGTGGTTTCTGCGGTGCCTCAGACTGAAAGCAGTGTTGTGGTTGCAGGCCAGAGAGAACACCCAGATGTTTTCAGTTCAGGTGATGTGGCAGGAGGATTAGAGATGCAGAATCTGAGGAGACAGCCCAGTCACTAAAGTCCTTTCTGTGAACAAACATGAGGATGAGGATGTGCGTTCAGATCCCCAGTGCTTATGGGAAAGCCAGTGCAGCCCTGTGCCTGTAAATCTAGCACTGGGGTGTGAGGTGGGATGGGGGAGGGTCATCCCTGGAGACGCTAGCTAGCCAGGCTTGTTGATACACCTAATGCCAGGTTCAGTGGGAGCCTCCCTGGAACAATAAGATGGAAAGTGCTATTGAGGAACCACCTGATATGAAGCTCAGCCTCCTCATGCACATGTACTCACAGACATAGACATATGAACAGTGGAGGTGGACATTAAAGGAAGAGCCATCAGTACCTTACATTTATGATTGCTGCTGGATGTGGTGGAGCATCCTGTAATCTCAGCAGTCCAGAGGCAGAGGCAGAGGCAGGAGGATCTCTGTGAGTTCCAGACCAGCCCATAGTGGAACCCTGCCTCAAAAAAAGAAATTCCAGAAATTGGAATTGGACACTTTCTAGGTGAAGATACAGATAGTTCTTATATACGTGGTCAAGTGAGGAGGGTAAGTGAAAGGATGAGGCCATCTAACAGAGAGAGTGACTGGGAAAACACCTCCCATTTCAGTTTTCCTGCATTTGCACAGGTAGATTTTAGAAATGGTCCGTATTGACCGAAGGCTCCAGCGTCTCTCTTTGTCCATCAGCCATTTTCCTTTGTTGCGCTCCATACTACACCCTACCTTAGGCAACAGAAGCCTGTTCCTAGAAACCAAATTCCAGGGCTGGGGAGATGGCTCAGCTGCCTTGCAAGCAAGAGGGCCTGACTAGAACCCGTGTAAAAAAGGTAGGTGTTGGGCCAACTCTTGTGGTGCATTTAATGCTAGTACTCTCATGCGGAAGGAGAGGGGTCTCTGTGAATTCTGGGTTAGCATGGTCATAGTAAGTTTCAGGTCAGCCTGAGTTATGGAGTAAGACCCCGTGTTTAAAAGAGAGAGAGAGACAGAGAGAGAGAGAGGCAGAGAGAGTAAGAGAGACAGAGACAGAGAGAGAGAGAGACAGAGAAAGTAATCCCAGGCCTGGGAAGACAAAGACAAGTTGATACCTGGGGTTTACTGCCAGCCAGGCTAGTCTACTTGGTTAGCTTTAGACCCTACCTCAAAAAAAAAAAAAAAAAAAGGGAGCGGGGCCAGAGGCAAAACACACACGTAGATGCATGTACCTGCCATGCATATGCAACATATACGTGCACATCAAACTCCCAGCAAAATCATGAACAGTAGGAACGGGATGGAGAGTGTGAGATTGGAAACGAGCAATGTAAGTCTAGTTACATTTTCAGTAAGTCATTTAATAATTTTCACATGTGTAAATTGCCCAAGTCTTTGCTGTTACTGTTTTGATTGCTGTGTTTTAGATGAGATGACTTTGTGATGGTCAGAAGGGGAGAAATAGCTTCATTTGGTATTCCTTTCTCAGTGGCAGAGGTGCTGGGTCTGTGATGATATGCCCTCCCTGCCTCTTTTGTTCTGAATTCATACTGGAAGAAAAATGCCCCAAGACTCCTTCTTCCAAATGTTCTTGGTGAATCTCTTTTTCCAGTACAGCTGTGTGTAGGAAGCCACAGCAGTGGGGGGAGGGGGATGCAGTCATTCTTTTGTGTGTTGGTAATGAGATAATTTCTGCATTACAGATTTTTTCAGGAGACTCTTTGTTTAAATGAAACTTCAGAGCCCTTGCTAAGCCACATTACTGCATCTATTGAACTTACTTTTTTAAAAAGTTTTTATTGGTTTCATATGTTTTCCCGCCATCAATTGAATAAATGAATACAATTGTTTTGCATAAAGGAACTTAGGACATCATTTATTTGGTGTCTTTTAAAATTGTTTTTCTTTTTCTCAAATGCAATTTGATCAAGTCTGACCCAGAAATATTGTTCCCAACATGAGGCGCACCTCATTCTAAGTGCTTGCCTTCAGCTGCCCCGCAGTGGTTCATCCTGGCATTGGTGGAAGGCAATCCGGAAGTTAGAGCTGAGGGCAGAATGTAGATGGGGAAGTCATTGCCCCCAAGGCTAGCCATGCCCTTCTGTTGGCAAGGGTTGGACACAGGAATTTCCGTTCATTTGCAAAGAGCATACCAGGTAGGCCCGAGGGTGTCAGATTGCCACGCGAACGAAGCTTTCTTTGTCCTCTCTCTGCTGATGGGGCCTGGAAAGCCCAACTGTGGAAAGATCTACAGAGAAGTGGCTGAGGTCGCCTTTTGAAGTTTTTCTGAAGTGCTCGCTCTGCAGAGCAAACTGGAGTTTATTTGGTTAAAAAGGAGTTAATTAATCTGTTTGATCTTGATGGGGAAATGAACCCTATCAAAATCCGGGTCAAAGCACTTTCCCTTGTAGAGTGTTTGCTTAACCTTTTGAGGTGTATTTCATCAGATTATAGACTATAAAAAGCTCACTGGTGCTCAGTAGTCTACATGGTGGCGTGGCTATTGCTCTTACATATCGATGCTATTTTATCCACAAATAAAAAAAGAAAAGTCACATTTACTTGTAGCGTATAAGAAGTTGCTGAGTAGTAGCTGCTTCATACCTGTGGCGTTCCACAAGGTACCTGTATTGAACTACTCAAGCAGCCAGCTTATATTCTTAACTGTGAAGAAACAATATCAAAACTGGCAAGATGACTCATTGGGTAGGGGTGCTTGCCGCCAAGGCTGACAACCTAAGTTTGATCCCTGGGACCCAAAAAGGAGACAGCTGACTTCTGCAAGTTGTCCTTTGGCCTCCTCACACACAACCATGGCATTCATGTTCAGGTTTACACACAAACACACACACAATTTTTTTTGAAAAAGAAGCAATTTTTTCTTTCCATCTTTCTTTTCCTCACTAATTCCCCTCATCACATTGAACCTAAAGGTTGAACTTTTCTAAGCAAAGGTTCTACCACTGAGCTATATCCCCAGCCCAAAGGGGAGTAGGAAGGTGGGCAGTGACTGATGGGGGCTGTCAGCCTCTGTCTTCTTATAAGCCTACTATTACTCTCTTTCATAGGAAATGATCCAGAAACCAAGGTCAGCAGGCGCCTCTCTAGTATTTATCCCTGTACTTCACAAAACTACACTCATCAGTTCGCCTGTGTAAGACCTTGGAGCAGTAGATCCTTGCTGGATCCAGACTGAATGGAATCCCTGAGTCTATAGTTACATTTGATGAAGAGGGCTTTCCCCTCCCCGACTCCCACCCAGGGGCTGACCTTCCCTCCTCAGCACCGCGAACCTGCTCCTCATAGTAGTTTATGTCACTGTCTTCTGGACTGCACATCCCACCCCAACAAGTCACCAAAATCTGGAGAGGAGACTAAAGACAGAAGACGTGAGAGCTGCCTTCCAAATTTACTAATAGTAGTCATCTGCTTCTAGCTGTCCCTAGCAGGAAATGGGAAGGTCAGTGAAAAACTCGAACCCGGGTCAGATGGGCAGGGCTCAGAGCACAGAAGGAATGACTAAGGGATCTACGAAGTGCCTAAAACTATACTCATTACCTGTAAAGAATGAAGTTAAACTTTGGTTTTTTTTTTTTATCGTGTTTGCTCTAGGTTATTTTTATTCTAATTTAAAAACTAAGAAGCTACATAATGGTAAGTTATTACTTAAACATTGATTATAACTAATATAAATCTAAAGTAATTTAAGGTAGCCCTATTTTCACATTTGGATTCATTTATTTAGTTATATATTTGCCATTTATTTACTTACTTACTGACCTGCTGCATGGAGATCAAACCCAGGCCCTCCCTCTTGCTAGGTGAGTGAGCTCCTGTCCTTTGTTTTAATTTCTGTAATTTTTTTTTACCACTATTGTAATAATTTTTGCTAAATTTCATTTTTCTTAGTGATTTAAATGATGTTTTTAAGGATAAAAATGAACAGATCACTCACTGTCTCTGCTTTTGATTTTTGACTGTTGATAAATCAAGGCTCTGATTTCATCTGTAGGAGAGATGTGCTAGGCTATGCTCTGTCTCCTGAGAATAGTAACCATCCATTAGAGTTTTCAGCTAATAGGCACTGCTTTGTTTACTCTTGGTAGCTAGGCATTTATTGATATCTCAGGACTATTCACTCTTTAATCGCTGTAAGGAAACCATACCTCAGAGTGAATTCTGTGTTTGAATTATTTCCTTTTCTCAGAGGTGGTCAGTTTAAAGAAGAGTAAGGCAAGATATTTTCCTCTTGATACTGGAAATTTAAATGAGCCTGTTGAACAACTTTACATTGTTTGTTTGAATTTGAATGCTTCACATCAAATTATGGTTATATTTCCTTATGATCATAATTGTGGTGTCTTGTAAACTTAACTCTAGATTGAGTTTTACTGTGTTGTGTGGAAAAGCAGATCTTTTATTTTTGTTATACTGAGTTTCAGTTTGGGGCCAGCAGGAGAGCTCAGCAGGTACAGGCCCTCACTGCCAACCTGATGTCTTAGACTTGATCCCTTGAGCCTGTATGATGGAAGGAAAAAACTGACTCTTGAAAGTTCTGACCTGCCCACGTGTGTCATGGCACATGCCCTCCATCACCCTCCACTGAGCATACCTCAAAAAGATAAATACATAGAAAGATTAAATTTCAGTCCTAAGATCATACAAATCTTTCTTGTGTCCTCTCTAACTAAGATCTCATTTTATTGATGATTTCTTAAAGTTGTCCATATTGTAAAGCGATGTTTGAAAGTAGTTGGAAATCAAGAGACGCTTCAGGCGCTGTTTCCTCATTCAGACGGGTGCTATCCAAAATTTTGCTGTAGTTTTCATGAATTTCTTGAGGTCAGAAACACAGGAGTCTCCATCATAAAAGCGTACCTACTAGAAAGACCTTGGCTAGCAGGATTGTCCCATTCTGTCCCTTTAAGGAGGTCTGGAATTCTTGTAAGGCTCTTTCTGTATTGTAGATATGTGAGTACCATGAGTGTCAAGAACATTGGCCTCAGGAGAAATGTAAACAGACATCTTTAATTTCTATTAATAAACATACTGGCACTTTAGCAAACTTGCAGTCACTTACGTGTTCCAATATAAAAGAAAGAACAGTCTTTCCCTATTATGTTTCGCCTTGGTTGGAAATTCAGCATTTCAAAATTGCCCATTTTGTTCCGACCTTACATGAGCTCAGTCAGTGCTCAGTTTGTGACTCTTCCTGATCTTCCAGTGTGTACTGCACAGCTCTGTTTTCTGTTATCATTCCTAATGCCTTAAGTCAAATATCTGCCTCTAAAATTTGGGGAACTGTTAGCAGCCATATTGGGTTTGACTTTCAGAGTACTTTGTCTTATAAAAGAATCTCATAACAAGCTCAGAAGAAAGCTCAAAGGCAATTGTATTAAAGTTTAAAAGAAAAATCCCAAGGCAGGCAAGCTGTAAATCTTGGCAGCTGCCATAGGAGGAAGATGGAGGAGACAGAGGAAGTGAGAAAGCCATGCTGTTGGTGTTAAGCCAGCATGTTCCTCTGTAGAGGTCATCTGCATGGCAGACAGTGGTTCTAGGGCAAGGGCAGGGGAGGGGGGATGGCATCCCTCAGAGAAAGTGTGAGAAAGCCTGAAGTGTCAGGAAAGCATGCTTAGTAAAGAGATAAGGAAACAATGAAGTTAACCTTCTAATGGGCAGGCTTAACACAGCTACATGGCTGGGTACCATAAAAGAGAGCAGAGGGCAGAGAGTCTGGGAAGGAGGAGCAAACATCTCATAATAAAGGGATAACTATTCTTCCCAATTATTTGGCATAACGTCAGGTGAGTCCATCTTCCTGAGGGGTAGTACTTTGGCCAGATGACTGGCTGGGCCAACTGGATTAGTTCTTAAGGGGGTGACATGTTTCCACACAGAGGTAGATTCTGTTCCTTTGGCTAGGAGGCAAAAGCTTTCTATAAAGGGCCTCCATAGGGACCTGGCCTTTAATGCTACTATAACAGGATGACTTCATGAAGTGATGAATGAGCGAGTGAGTGACTATTAGTCCATATGAGACTGTTTGACAGCATATGTGATGTGGTGTTGCTGGCTTTCTGCCATTGACCCTTGTCATTGTGTGCAGAAGCGATACATATGAACTATACATGTGCTGGCTTCATCCAGCCTCTCTGGAACCTTGGTCGATGGGATCTTGTGTCCATTTTTCTTGTAAAAATGACGATGACTGTCTTAAGGTAGTAGTTGAAGAATGGGTATCTGGAAGACCTCTCAATGATCTCACTAGACATCATGTGTCAGGTGGTTCATTGTTAGGGAGTCTGGTCATCCTTCTTTACAAATTTGTCGGAGAAATTTAGAAAGGATTGAAAATGTCAGTGCCATTTGCTTTCTTACTGTGTTCAGTGATGTCATGTTCATGGAGTAAGTGGCTTGGGTGGAAATATCCGTACCCGGAAACCAGTGAGTGCTGCCCCGTGGGACTCCGTTCTCCCCATCCCATCTTCCCCTGTGGAGCTGGTTATTCATCACTGTGTGCTGGACATTGTCACCTTTTATGTTGTTTATAGCGGAGGAATAAAAAGCTAGGCGGTGAGGAGACAACAGTGAGGAAGAGAATTGAAGTACAGTCAAGTACTTTAGCAGAGAACCAAGCAGGATTCAGTGTGTGGTGAATCTGTTGACTTATAAGAGTTGATAGTTCATGTTCATTATTTTTAGAAGCTTTTTGTCTTCAAGTTTGTACAGCTTAATAAGCCAATGATCACCCAGTACCCATTTTTACTACTTAAAAAGTCATTTGTAATAATCAGGTTTCTATATATAAACGGTTCTAGTATAATTTTGTAACTTAATTTTTTTATTCTAGCATAATTTTTATGTTTTTATTGCTCAAGAAGTTAGAGTTGCTTTTGAAGAGTAAATGTTTGGATGGATCCTTGCTCCTGTTCTGGTTAGGTAGTTACTGTTTGATCATGTGTATAGCTGGTAGCTTAGCATTTCATAACGTAGGTTCACCTGGAGATATGGTTCAGTGGTTTTCACGCTGGAGCAGTCAGGTTAGATCACTCAGCTTTCCAGTCTTGGTTTAGTGGTTTATGACAATTGTATTCTGGCATAAAACCTCTAGAAGCATCCCTGTTGGCCAGCCTGCCCAGCATTAGGTGGTTCCATTCCACTGTCATCTTAGATAGAGCCTTGTCGTTTATGAAATACTGTGTGGCTGCTCCGGAGGTGTACCTTGGGGGCAGCAGCAGTGGGGTGGCTGTGCAGGGCTTTGCATGCTGGGCAGTGATCTGTTGGAGGGCCAGTATCCAGAACCAGGCCTTCTGGAGCCAAGCTGTCTGGTAGGTTTACATGGCAAAGCAGGGTGGGAAGGCAGTTGTTAAAATGACTCAGGGGTTAACTGGTTCTAAGGAGCCTTTTTCCAGCAGACCCATTCTGTTTACCTCAGGGACTGGGTAACTAAGTTGGAGAACAACATTGAAAACAGTGGAGATGACTCAGAAGTTTCCTGGCTGCTGAGCAAATATCAAATAGTTAGAAAACATTACATAGATAAGACCATCAGCCAGAAAGGCTCTCTGTAGGGGACCGACTTTGCAATGCCTGCTCTGGGTTCCTCTCAGCATGTGACACCCAGCAGAGGATGAGGAACACAGCATGTGTGCAGTGGGTGACCCTGGCTCAGTGCCTCTGCTGGATTACTAACGGCTGGAAGGTCGAAGGGTACACAGTCCATCCTGGCCGGGTGTGGATGATGGTAGGAGTGACTTGGCTGCTCTAATGGTGGCAGCTTGCTCATATTTCAGTGAAGCCGGAAGTGGGGCTGTGCTCTAGCCCCTAAGACCCACTGCTGAGTGACACACTTCCTCCAGCGAGACTCCACCTCCTTAACGGTTCATGGCTTTGCCATTCGGGGACTAAATGTTGAGCCTGTAGGGGCAGTTTACACTAAAACCTTACAAATGGCCCACCTGTTCTCCCACTGAAAGTTCACTTAAGCAGTGCGTAAGAAAGTTGTTTGTTTTTCTTACCACAGAGAAGGAGGTTCATTGCTTAGCTCTACCCAGAGTGGGAGTTTTAGAAACTGAAGGGACTGGTGTTGGGATGTGGCCTAATGGTAGAACATTAGCCTTCAGGTTTGATCCCCAGCCCCTGAAAGGAAACAAAGCAACCACACAAAACAAGCAAAGCCAAACTAATGTAACCAGCTTGCACATCGCTGAAGCCAGGCACCTGCCCTTTCAGCCCCGCCCCTTGCTGCTTCACACCGACCTGGCTTCAAGGCAAGGTTGCCATGTACTTTACTTCAGGCAGAACTCCTAACAGACAGACCTAAGTATTTTTTTTGTTGTTGTTCATTTTTATTTACCTGTGTTATTTAAATGATACATTAAAACATGTTAACAATGTTTAAATTGCTAAAATTACATTTTAATTTAATTAAAACTTAATTAAAATTTAAGTGTGGTATGTATATATACGCATGTGTGTATATAGATGTGCCCTGTATTGGTATCAGAATGCAAGCCCATGGGGGGAAATAATTTCTCAACCCTGTAGGGGTTTGTGAGCTTTTCCTTCCTGGAATTGGCAGCACTTCTCTGTCATCTCCAACTCAGTGCCGAACGCTGTGGTCGCCCATGGATGGATGGGTGCTGTGCTTGGTACTCCTCCTCCGAGCGCTGTGGTCGCCCATGGATGGATGGGTACTGTGCTTGGTACTCCTCCTTCCCCGTGTGCCCTCTTGCCCAGACGAACGAGCTGTAGATGAGACCACATAGAACAAAGGTGCTCAGTGGGTCAGGACAGGCACTAAGTTCACCTTTGCCGTGGGAACGGTTGGGTCAGAGAGTCAAGCCAGGATGGGACTCCTTGCTTGGACATGCCTTTTCTCGCTAGGACCCCCAAACTGATAGGGAGAAGGGAAGGAGAGCTTCCCAGTGGTAGGCCCTTACCTCATCCAGGAGTCAGACTGGAGACTCTGAAGTGTAGGAGACACAAATGCCATACGAAAGGGGACTTCTGGTGTCTTCTGTGCCTGCCATCTGCTGCCTTTGTGACACTTCCTAAATAGGCCTGCAAGAGCCCAGGTCAAACATTTTACATATATAACTTTCAGGTAATGAAATACTCTGTGTGTGTGTGTGTGTGTGTGTGTGTGTGTGTGTGTG
>CABHPP010082023.1:0-36440 GCA_902168425.1 Peromyscus attwateri | reverse complement strand
ACACACACACACACACACACACACACACACACACACACACAAAGAGTATTTGAAAATACTCCTGACTGGTGAAAGAACTTCTGGAGGTATCACCATCTCAGATCTCAAATTGTACTACAGAGCTCTAGTAATAAAGACAGAATGGGACTGCCACAAAACCAGATACACTGAGCAATGGAATTGAATTAGAGGCCCAGACATAAGTCCACATCCCTATGCAAACCTAGTTTTGTTTTTTTTTTTTTCCATTTTATCAAAACTTGTGCTGGGCTGTGGTGGTACAAACCTTTTTTTTTTTTTTTTTTACATTTTATAAAATCTTTATTGATATATAATTTACATAGTACATAATTTGCCTGTTGGCACTATTTGATAGACTTTAGTCCAGCATCCTCATAGGCCCATAACACATCAGCACAGTTTTAGAATATCGCTGTCTTCAGTTTCATACACACATATAATGTATGGTGATTACATTCCATCTTATTTTTTTAAATGAACATAATATTTGTAATTGTAATCTTTTTTAAGTTCACATTCAGTGGCATGAATTACATTCAAGATATTGATTACACCCATGATATTCATTAATTACACTAATGATATTAATTACATTTGTGGTATTCATTGATTACATTCACAGTATTCATTCAATAACTATATTTATGATATTCATTAATTACATTAATTGTATTTCATGATATTATGTCCTGATACTACTGTCCATTTGTGGGGCTTTTCCACACTGGGGGAAGAAAGACAGCATCTTTAATAGATGATGCTGGCTAAACTGGATGGCTACATGTAGAAGAATGCAAGTAGACTCATGCTTATTACCCTGTAAAAAACTCAATAGACCTCAACGTAAGGCCAGACACACTAACTCTGATTGAAGAGGACGTGGAGGATAGTCTTGAACTCACTGGCACAGGATAAGGCTTTTCAAGCAGAACACCTGTATAGCAGGAACCTAGAGTAACAGTTAACAAATAGGACCTCATGAAACCAAGAGGCTTCTGCATGGCAAGGAACAGCATCATTTGAACAAAAGAGAAAGCTACTGAATGGGAAAAGAGTTTTAGCACTACACATCTGTTAGAGTACTAAAATCTGAAATACATAATGAACTTAAAAAAAACTGAAATATTGAGAATCAAGACACAAACAGTCCAATTAAAAATGGAGTACAGATCTAAACAGCGAATTTTCAATAGAGGAAACTCAAATGGCTAAGTAGTTAAAGAGATGTTCAGAATCCTAACACATTATAGAAATGCAAATCAAAACTTCTTTCAGATTTCAGCTTACACCAACCAAATGACAAAGACAAATAAAACATATGACAGCTCATGCTGGTGAAGATGTGGAGTAAGGGAAACATTCATCAATTGCTGGAGGAATGCAAACTTTTTCAGCCAGTAAGGAAAACAGTGTGGCAGTTTCTTACAAATATGGGAATCCATGTACCTCAAGATCCAGCTATACCATCCTTGGGCATATACCAAAAGGATGTTCCATCCTACTACATAGACTCACTCAAGCATGTTCATTGCTAAAAGTCAGAAATTGGAATCAACCTAGATGCCCATCAATGGACGAATGGTTAAAAAGAATTTAGTACATTCACATTGGAGTATTACTCATCAGTTAAAATATGAAATCATGATAAATGGAAGGAACTAGAAAAAATATACTGACTGAGAGATATCTCAGACCCAGAAAGACAAATATACAAAATATATTTGCTTATATATGTATGTTACCTGTTAAGTCATTGACAAGCAAGTTACAATCTAAATAACCACCGACACTGGTTAGAGAGAAAGGAGCTATAGGAAAAAGGACGGATAGATCTCCCTGGAGAGTGGAATTAGAATAGATAGTTATGGATAGAGGAGGTGGGGGAGGGGTGGAAATGGATGAACAAACAGGGAAAGTGTAGGAAAAGAATGGCACAAGGGAAGGGAAAAAGAAGGGACAGGTAAAGCTAAAGGTCACTGAGGAATCATATGAAAGCATAATACAGTAGAAACTTCCAATAATATATACATATATGAAGGGAATCTAAATGAAATAGTCAAATACTGGGAAGGGGGCAGAGCCCCATTGGGACACCTCTCCTCACAAAATGAAATTTGTAGGTCATGTAAAGATAATGGGTTATATTTAATTGAGTTGTTCACTAAAGGGTCCAATGAGAACCCACAGACCATCAAGGCTCTTGGTGTCTCTCTACAAACTGACGGCAAAGACGTCCTGCTGAAGACAACAACTACATGACTCTTTGAAAATGGAAGATATCACACCGGCGCCTAAATAGAGCCCTCACCTCTACAGACTGACTATTCATGGTCCTGGGAGGTACTCTGCACACTACCGAAGGAGAATCCTCAAAACCAATTCAGTTGCAAACCCTTTGATCTACAAGATTCACACCTGCCTGCAAGAGATACTGGTGAAAGAGTGGCACAAAGCTCGTGGATGTCGCCAACCAATATCTAACCTGAGTTAAGACCCACTCCATGAGGTAAACCCATGTGCAATGGTGCTTGGATGACCAAGAACACGAGACTCTACAGCCCAGGGACATAGGGGAAAACCAAATACTACTGTTCTGCTAAAGGGATGTATCAGTAAAATAATTCTTAATGACTTTCTGCTATATGCCTAGATCCAGAGCCTTTCCCAGCCATCATCAGAGGAACTTTCTCCAGCAGAAGATGGAAATAAATAAAGAGACACACAGCCAGATAATATGTGGAGAGTGAGAGACCTTGGAACATTCGAACCTAAAAGGGATGTCTCCACCAAATCTCAGGGTTCATGGAACTCCGTGGAAGAAGAGGCAGAAAGAGTGTAAGGGCTAGAAGACACGACGGACACTAAGGAACCAAGGAATTCTACACATAACAGGGCTGGCACACACATAAACTCACAAAAACTGTGGCAGTATGCACAGGGTCTCACGGGTCTGCATCTGATGGGACCCGAGAGGATAAGTGGAAATATGTACCCATCCCTAACCCAATGATATCTATTTGCAAATGAAATTTAGTTTCCTCCAAATGAGTCTTACTGGGGAAACTTAAGGGTGGGCTGCATGTCCAGTAGTAAATGGACTACAGAAAATAAACTCACAGCGTCTTTTTAGATTCTGTCTCATAACATTAAGTTGGGAATTTTGGTTGTTTGTTTGTTTGGGATTTTTGTTTGTTTGTTTTTTCTGTCTTTCTTTTGTTTCTTTATTGTTTGTTCTTACCCTTAAAGGTCCTTTGTGTATATATTATGGCTTCGAGTTTTAGTTTTTTATGGGATTTCTGTGTATCTGTGAATGTGTGTGTCACTGTACTTATATGTATTTTTTATGGTTTTTTTCTTTGGCTCTTTTTCTTGTTTTGTCATATTCTGATTTGTTTATCTTATTTTATTTTACTATTGTTCCTTAGATACCTTTTTCTTTTCTAAAGAGAGACAGAAAGGTAGTGGATATGAATGGGAGGGGAGGGGAGGATGAACTAGGAAGAGTAGGAGGAGGGGACCATAATCAGAATACATTGTTTGAAAAAGTGTTCTTGTTTATTTATTTATTTGTTGTTTTTACATTCTGACTGAAGTTTCCCTTCCCTCCTCTCCTCCCAGTCTTTCTCCCCATCTCCCCTCTTCCCCCACCCCATCGACTCCTCCTCCTCTGTTTCTCTTCAGAAAATGGCAGGCCTCCCATGTGTACCAGCCAATTCACAGTGAGACTAGGCATCTCCTCTCTGTTAAGGCTGGATGAGGCAGTCCAGTAGGAGGAAAGGGTCAAAAAAGCAGGTGACAGAGTCAGAGACAGCCCCTGATCCCACTGTTAGGAGTCCCACAAGGAGACCAAGTTATACAAATGTAACATCTGTGCTGAGCGCCTAGGCCAGTCTTATGTAAGCTTGCTGGCTGTCTACTCAATCTTTGTAAGACTTTTGAGCCCAGATTAGCTGATTATGTGCGTTTTCTTGTGTGTCCATGATCCCACAGGTTCCTACAATCCTTCCTCCCCTTCTTTTGAAGGATTCCCAGAACTCTGCCTAATGTTTGACTGTGGGTCTCTGCATCTGTTTTAGCCTAGAAACCTAGGATAGAACCAAACAGGACTGAACAAAAAGTCAATGGAATGATTCCCTACTTATATTCTGCTATAATCCTATATTAGTGCCTAGCACCAGAGAATCTTCACCCAGCAAATGATGAAAATATATTTTTAATATAAGAAAAAATAATTTCATGTCAGCATTAAATTATAAAAGGGGAATAATAAAATAAATAAAGCTATCTATTAGCTAAAAGATTAAGGCCTGCTAGGTAATATTGATGAAAAGCCATTGCGATGTTAGTTTTAATTGTCAACATGCCACAGTATAGAATTGCCAGGATACTGGCAACTTGGATAAAGAATTTTCCTGATAACATTAGTTGAGGTGGATTCCTCATCCACTGTGGGTGACACTCTTAGGTAAGGGATTCCTGGTTACCTATGAATGGAAAAAGGGAACCGAACAGTAGCAGAAATGAATTCATCTATGGCTCTTTGCTCTCCACTGTGGATGTGATGAGATGCATTGCTTCACGTTTCCTTGCAGGGATGGATTTGTAAGCCAAAGCAATCCTTCCATCCTCAACATGTTCTTGTCACATCAACAAAAGAGGAACAAAGATGACCATTAACAAACCAACAACCAACCAAATGGATGCGGTACCCAATAGGGCGTTTTTACTTCTCATCTAAATTCTGTAGTCTCAAAACAAAGAGGCTGTGACCTGGTATCCTGTGACTGGAACCTTTGACCAGAACTCCCCCTTTCTTCACAGATCTTAGTTACGTGGCAATGATCACCTAATTGGAATAAGTAGATGCACAGTAGCTCACACTAACCTCCAGAACTGTATACTGATCAATCTGGAAAACATTTCTTCATTTAGTGCAAATCATATGCTAGGGAGCTGCACAAAAAGAAACCATTTGCCTAAAATAGAACTTTCCTGTAATGGAGACCATTGTAGCCCATCATCCTAGGTGTAAGATGGTACTCTACTTAATTTGCAGCCTTCTACTTCCTTAATGTATAGTCAATGAATGTTATTCTTCTTCAGGTTTCCAATGCAATTTTAATTCACTGTCTACCCATCCACCTTTCCCCACTGCCATAGTTCTTACTCCACCAAAGGCAGAAAACATCACTTTCATGTGTCAGAAAATTTAAGGCTGGAGATATGACTCAATGACCCAATGTGTACTCAAGGCTTCCACTTAATCTTAAACACACATATATACAAACAAACAAACAAAACCAGAATATTTAATGTTGTTAACAGAATAAGTGTTCTCAAATTTTGCAATAGATTAAATGAAATCAATATTTTTTTTGAAATTATACATTTTTTAAGAAACTGGCAAATCAATCCTGAAATTAAAATTAGAAAATTTTGATAAAGAAGAAGAAATTTGGAGGCTCAACAACTCCCTATTTCAAAATGAAAATTACAGAAATCAAATCTTGTCATTGAATTGATAGGAGAGCGGAGGTATGAATCAACAGAATAGAAATTGGGGTCCAAAAATGAGCCTTTATTTTGCACAGTCCCCTATTTTTTTGTCAAAGGAAAATAAATTAATTTGGAAAATACTGTCTTGCCCAAAAATGATACCAAGGTGATGATACATCTGTGTACAAAGGAGTGATGTTGAACCACCAGCTAACACACAAAATCAAACAAAACAGGTTAAGCATACAAATTCAGGAGCCAGGCCATAAATTTCTTTCCTAAAAATATAGGGGTTAGCCTTTGTGGGGTTTGAATGGGCCATGGTTTCTTAGGTGCAACACAAAGTGTGCATGCAATATAAGAAATGGTAGTTAAAAATGGATATAAAAATAAACTACATAAATATATACTTCAAAAGATGCCATCCAGAAAAGGAAAGTAAAATGCATTGGCATGCATGGGTCAAAGTCGACTGCCCACAAAGAATTTTAAGATAAATTTGAGAAACAGTAGCAGCAAGTGTTGTGTGATATTTTGATTGTGTTCTGACAAATAAAGCTTGCTTGGAGTCAAAGGGCAGAGCCAGCTGCTAGCTGATCAAATTTAAGCATAATAGAGGTTTGGAGGACTGTAGACAGAGAGGAGAAAGGAAGTAGTAAGGAGGAGCTGGAAGAGGATCTTGGCCCCTTTGGACAGAGGAACAGTAGGGGTAAGAGGCAACTTGTGACTGCTTCCTATTCCCTAATCTTTCAGATTCTTACCCCAATATTAGACTCCCAATTTTTTTGTTGATAAAGATTAATTAGATTAATGCTTCAAGCAGGGTCTCTAATCTTCCTACTTCTGTCCCTTGAACTCTGTAATAAAACCCATGAAATAATTCTGACATTCTCTGGAACCAAGTCATATGTCCCTCATGTGATAGGAGTTTCCATGTACCTGAAGAAAAGGAGCCTCCTTATCTCTAAAGAAAAAGACTCATAGAAAAGCAACTGAACAAATGGACCTTCCCAAACCTCCCACAGCTTATAAGTATTATCATATTTTCCCACAGGGATCCATTCATAATCAAACCTTTTTTTAAAAGCAAACATGATCTGGGCATATGATGGCTCAATGGATATGATCACTGCTGTGAAGGCATAAAGACCTGAGTTTGGAACTCAATACACATAGGAAATACCTAGGCATAACTGTCCACACTTGTATCCCCATGCTGGAAGTGCATGGGGAAAAGGAAGATCACTGGCGTTTGGTTGAAAACCAGTCTAGCCAACAAATAAATAAGCTCTAGATTCAATGAAGACCCAAATTCAAGGTATTGTATATTTCCTCGGAGATTAAAATGTTCTATTTTGGAGGGAATTAGACAAGAAATAAAAATAGAGATTTCTCTCAAAGGATATATAAAGGAAAACTAATACATGAAAGGATATTCTATGCTGTTATCTACTACAGAAAATTGAAATACAAATGTCATTAATAAATTCTGATAGCTTATAATCAAATCCAAAATCATATTTTCAATTATAAATGTTAGATTATGTTAACTTCAAACTACAAAACCCAAATATTCCTAAAGGTCAGTTATACACATAAAATACCAAGACAGAGTAATTTTAAGAAATACATTTGAGACTGTAAATGGATGGAACTAGAAAAAGTCATCCTGAGTAAGGTAATTCAGATCAAGAAAGACAAATATAGTATGTTCTCACTCATAAGTAGATATTAGCTGTAAAATAAAGGATAACTATGCTATAATCCACAGACCCAGAGAGACTCAGTAACCAAGAGGGTTCATGGAGAAGGGGGTGTCCGATTCTCCCTGGGAAAGGAGAAATAGAAGAGATCTCATGAGTGGACCAGGGTCAGTTGGGGATTCAGAGGGGTCAAGGACACTACACGAAACCTACAGAATCAACTAACATGGGTTCACAGGGGCTCACAAAGACAGAACTGACACACAGCCTACATGAGATTGACCTAGGTACTCTGCATATATATTACAGTTGTGTAGCTTGGTCTTTTTGTGTGACTCCTAACAGCAGGAGCAAGGGCTGTCTCTGACTCTGGCTTTTGGGACCCTACTCCTCATACTGGGTTGCCTTGCCTGCCATTAATACATAGGGAGGTGCTTAGTCTTACTGCAACTTTATATGCTGTATTTTGTTGATACTCATGGGATACAGGGATACCTGTCCTTTCCTAAACAGAAACAAAGGACTAGTGGACTGGGGGGTGGAAACAGAGGGGTGGGGTGGATGGACGGACTGGGAGTAGCAGCGGGGGGGAAATGTACCTGGGATGTAAAAAAATAAATAAGTTTATTTAAATTTTTTAAAAAAGAAATATATTTTCTTTGTATTTTCTAGCACATATCATGATATAGGAATAGAAGAAGAAGAATTGTTATTAATAGGCAGAATAATATTATTTCAATATGTTATATATTGATATTAAAACTATGCTGCCTAATATTGTGAATACATATATCATAATATATTTCAAAGAATAATTTTAGAATATCCACATTCTTTAAATCAATTAAAATTATGATATAAATACCTTTATATACTTGTGATTTAGACTTGTGTGGGGCACATATTAAGTCTAAGATTCTATTTGCTTTTGATTCTATCGGTAAGCAAGATACTGGCAAGCATATTTTAATTGTTTTTTATTTATTTATTTTTGTACATGTATGGTTGTTTTACCCAGTTTATGTATGTGTACCACATGCATGCAATTCCTGAGGAGGTCAGAAAAAGGCCTCTATTTTCTGGAATAAGAATTAAAGGAGGTTGAGGGCCACCCTGTGATTACTGTACAAGAGCAGCAAATGTTCCTAACCATTGAAGCATCTCCCTAGCCCTAATTTTAATCCTTTTTAAAGTTAGGAGTTCAAATGCCTGTTCTTTTTGGATGAGAGACAAAAAGAAGTGGATCCCAATGGGAGGGGGATCTGGGAGAAACTGGAAGTAGTAAAGGGAGGAGAAACCATAGTCAGGATATATTATTTGAGAAAAGAATCTATTTTCAATAAATTTTTAAAGAACTCCATGAAAAAGAACATAAAAAAGAGTTCATATGTCCATATGAATTATCTTTATTAATATCTTACTCTCATCAACCCAAACTACTTTTAACAATTTAACCAAGCAACTTTATATAAATTATCAATGTCAAAATGGTTGATTATCCTGCTAAAATACAACCATATAAATTAAAGTTAATGATAATGAAAAGGTGTACTCATCACACTTATTTGGTTTAGGTTGATAATAAATCACGTTACATATTCAAACATACACATCTTCAAAAATACTTATCAAATGCTATCACAACTGTAGTGTTCTATATTAATAGGGGGATTGACACCATAAAAGGGACAGACAGTAAAGAGGTTTCATCTCATTTCCTATGTATTTTCAGTTGTTTGAAATTTTTAATAAGCATGACAGAGGTTGATTTATTTAATATAAATAAACTTGCCTTTTCCTATTCTGTAATTATAAATCATGAAGAGCTTGGAAGTTTAAAAACATACTTAATATTTCTTTCCCTATTGATCTGTAAAATATAAACTGGCATATGTGGAGGGGAATTTGAATAAGGAATCCCCTGCAGTTTCTTGATCCAATCAATGGTCTAATACTGAGAATGGAAGCAAGTGGATGTGTAAACAAGAAAAACAGAGTATGATCAATTATTGACTCTAGCCATGCTTATAAGTGTGAATGACCAGAAGGAATATAATTTTAACTTTTAAAATGAAAGAAATATATTAGATCAAAACTTTGTTTTGAAATAAGTGTATGAATATGTGATGAGGAGGGAAGGAGAGAGAAAAAATGACTATTTTGCATATTTTGTTTAGCTTTCAATATGTTAAGTGAGACTGGGAATGGTGAGTTCAAATAAGTCACAGATTTAGGGTGGTTTCAAGAGCTTGCCTAGAGAACATGTCTCACACATGTATGTAAAAAAGAATTTCACAGAAGAATCTGGGGAGAGTACAGATGGAGAAGGGGCAAGCATGTAGGAAGGTGGGATGGGATAAAAATGAAGGCAAGAGGAAGAGATAAAGATATAGAAAAAGAGAGAGAAGAAGTGGATGGTGGAGAGGGGGAGAGAGGAACAGTCGGAGGCAGCAGAAGAGAAAGAAGAGAAGAAAGTGGAGAAGGATGAGGAAAAGGAAAAGGAGGAGAGAAAGAAGAGGAGGAAGAGAAAGGGGAGGAGGAAGGAGGAGGAAGGAAAAGAGAAAGAAGAGGAGGCAGATGAAGAGTATGAGGAATGGGAGGAGGAAGAAGAGGAAGAGTATGAGCAATAGGAGGAGGAGAAGAGGAGGAAGAGGAGGAGGAGGAGGAAAGAGGAGGAAGAGGAGGAGGAGGAGGAGAAGAGGAGGAGGAGGAGGAGGAGGAGGAGAAGAAGAAGAAGAAGAAGAAGAAGAAGAAGAAGAAGAAGAAGAAGAAGAAGAAGAAGTCATCACCACCTACCTTCAACATACTCTATGCTTATATAAAATTTTTTAGTTTATGCCCTTGGCCCTAAATTTAGAGGGTAGGCTGTAAAGAATTTACTCATAAACAAGTCCATAGTTATTGTAGCCACTCCTATGTGATAGTATACTTGCATTTACAAGTTTCTTCTATGGCTTATATTAAAATGTCACGTGAAAGGAATACAGTACACATTGGTGTATGCACACATACTCTGATGTTCAGTTAGCTGAATATAGAAGAAGCAGTTTGTAATGAAACTGACATCTCTAAAGTCATGAAGAGTTCTCACTTTCCAGCTGAATTTATATGCATAGAGTTGATATTTCTAATGTTATTTCTGTGGGGAGATTGTCTTTGGGGAATTCAACTACGAAGGCTAAAAGGACTATGGTGCTGATAGAATTCAAAACGACATTTGGAGAGGCAAGCAAAAGTGGATCCCTTAATTTCTTCAGAAAAATTGTGAAAAATAGCAATCTTGTGTCAATTATATTAAATATACTTATTTTTGTATTTTCAGCACAAAGCTTGGAAATTTTGACAAGATTTATAGGTAAATGACAAATTATCATGATACGATTTCAATAGCACAAACACATCAGGAAAAGGTAATTACCTTCTTACACTTTCAACCATCTTTGGAAATTTGAAATATGTTATAGGGCTTAGGCATTTGGTAGCCTTTTAAATATAAAATGCATTTAAATAAAGATATTTCCTAATAACAAATCATTGACAGTTTAACATATAATGACTCATAAATGCATATTTTGAACACTTCAACTCTGCTGTCCAGCTGTACATTATCACCTATCTTCAGTCACAAAGATCTAAGAATTGATTTATAGTCACTTATCAAATGGAAACGATGAATTAAGCTAGCTTTGTAATATATACGTTGACCACAAAATATTCAAGGTTTAAATATATGTATGTATGTATATATATATAATTTATATATATGTATATTTATAACTTTGACTTTTCTGTTTTTCAAGACAGGATTTGTCTCTATACCAGCTATGATTGTCCTGGAACTCACTTTGTAGACCAGGTTAGCCTTGAACTCACAGAAATCTGCCTGTCTCTGCCTCCAAGTGCTAGGATTAAAGGTGTGCACCATCACTGTCCAGCTATTATTTTAACTTTTAATACAAATTTGTAACCCTTTTGGAAATATATCCATAATAATCTTCTTCTCAGGATGGTTTCTACCGAAGTAACATAATCCTGTACAAGTTTTGATGCTTTAAACATTGCAGTATTTATCAGCCACACTAATCAAGGTATTAGGAATCCATATATTGAACAATTCCACAAAAGCTATATGTTCATTGAACAATGGTTTGCTTAATTTCTATTTGAGGCATTGATGTATATACCACAAGAAAGGGAAAGTATCCAACCTGCATAAATTTGGGTCTGATGGATGGAGTCATGTATCTATCTATCTATCTATCTATCTATCTATCTATCTATCTATATCTATATATAAAACATATGTGTATTCTAAGAGTACTGTAATGAAAAAGATTTTCCTTGTCCTCACATGCAATATATAGCAGAGAGGAAACTCAGATATCTGTGTAATGGCAAGAAGTACCCTGTCATTGTTTGGGAGAAGAAAGAAAAACACAGAGAAAATGCTATTTTGGATGTCTCACAAAGGACCAGGCTCCTACAACACTGGCAGAAGGATATATGGAAAAAAATGTTTTCTAAGATATAGACTGACATTAAGTCACCTTTATAGACTGAAATTATGCTTGAAAACGTAAGTCAAGAATTCTATGGAGAGATAATGCATCACAGAAATATAATTAATTTCATGATTTCTTTTAAGGTTTAAATTACTTTTGATTATGTGTAGGTATATGTGTCTATTATGTATGGGTATGTGCATGTGAACACAAGTGCTAACAAAGGCCAGAAGTAGGCATAAGATCCCCTTGGAGTTAGAGTTACAGGTGTTTGTGATGTGTTGTAGCTGCTCTGTACCAAACTGACTCAGCAAGAACAGGAAGTGCTCTTAGCCAATGAGCTGTCTCTTAGAGTCCCTCAAGAAGAATTATAATATACATTTATCAATGCCACAGCCAAACTTCTAAGTTACATCCCAACTAGTCAGTCTTTGAAATTCAAACACAATTCTATGAAAGTCAGGGGGGAAAAGTGAACAGGATGAATCAATGTCTAAACATAGAGTGATTAAAAAGTAGTTACAGTACTGGAAAGATCCTTTTTCTAATTTAAGTTTTTAATTTACTATGGTCAATAATTGTTTAAGTTGCATTAATTCTATCATGTTTCATTTTTTATTAAAAATAGATTCTTCCCTCATACACTAATCCTGACCATAGATTCCCCTCCCTCTACTCTTCCCAGCTCCTCCTAACCCACCCTCTCCCCCAGATCCATTCTCTTTCTGTTTCCTCTTCAGAAAAGAGCAGGCCTCCAAGAGAGGACAGCCAAACAAGACAAAACAAGACACAATAAAACAAGGCAAAAGCCCTCATCTGCAGGGTGTACAAGGCAAGCTAATAGGAGGAAAAGAGTCCCAAGAGCAGGCAAAAGTGTCAGAGATACTCTGCTCCCACTGTTAGGAGTCCCACAAAACCACAAACTAACAGCTGTAATATATATATGCAGAGTATCTGGTGGAGACTCTTGCAGGCCCCTTGCTTGCTGCTTCAGTCTCTGTGAGCCAATATAGGCCTACTTATGGAGGACAATTGAGAACATGGCCCACCGAAGCAACCTGCTTCATTTTCTAAGAGCCCATTCAGAGAACACTCCTCATGAGTCATAATTACTTCGTAGTAATTTCAAAATTTTGTCAAATTATTTATTTAAGATTCTCTACTAGGAATAGCTGAAGAAAAATAGCTCATGGGGTCCTTTCTCTCTTTCCAGCACACCTTTCCTTCATGAGATGATAAACCACATTTCACTCCCAGGATTCAAAAGAAAATTGGAATTTCATTCTAACTTTTGAAGCTTCAAAGAGTAAGAGCAGGTATAGAGTCAAATGCTGAAGTTTCTAGCAGTTCTCTAAGTTTTGTAGATAACTGTGTGGGATGAGTATTGTCCCGATTACGTGTGATAACCATCGGAACAAATCAATGAAGCAACACAAGCCGCAACCATTAAAGCATGCTGGAACAGCTCAAAGGAAATCAATCTCCTTTTCTCACACACTTGCCTTCCTTCTCCCTGAACACACTTCCCACCAATTTCAAGATTATATTTGGGTCAATGTTATACTTTTAAAGCCACAAAGCACTGTCACCCTTGCACACATGAAAGTTAACTTGGTTAAAAAACAACACACACACACACACACACACACAAAAAAAACCTCTATCATTTAAACATGTCCATGAAATATGCAGTGTTGCCCTCTGTGACATTTTGATCTACAGTGTCCTTGTTTTTAAAGGAAGATGTCCATTTTATAATAAACAACACATTTGATGGTTCATGTTATATTTTATGTTACTGTTTTAAGTATTGGATTCTTATGGGGAAAAAGAAGTGAGTTTATACAAAGGTTGACATCATCTATTTTAAATTGGTATTTTGCCACCATTCAAACACTTTACAACACATAACAAAAGGTATGTTATAATTCAAACTATACATCAGTAAACATGTAGTACATATTGGTGTGTGTGTGCGTGTGTGTGTGTGTGTGTGTGTGTGTGTGTGTGTGTGTGTGTGTAAATTCAAATATTTCAAGATGTGTTGACTTTACAGATTATGTGCTAACAACTGCTGCTTTCTGAAGGCCCTGTGTTGAAGGCTTGGTCCCCAAAGTTGTATTATTTGGAAGATGCTAAAGATTTAATTATTGGTCTTAGCCGGAGGATGTTATGTCATCCTTCCTCTTTCCATCCCAGCTGTGAAGTGAACAGACTGTCTTTAGCATGTATGAGCCTCAGTGAGTCAGTGGATTATAATAATAAACTGACTGACACTAGACAGAGACTTCCAAAACTGGACCCCAAGTAGCCGTTATTCTTTGTAAGATGACTATTTCATCTACTTTTTAGGAAGGAAAAATTGACACAACTTTAACACAATTGTGTCAGCTAGTAAAGGCAATATTTTATATGTAGAGCAGTGATAAAGTTGAAAGGGAAGAGGAATGGACTTCAAATGGTGGAAATGAACAATGATTTTGTGATATAAAATAGATAGGATATCTATCTAAAGAAAATCTATCAAAGGTAGAAGATATTCTTACCACAGTGAAGACCTACTCCTCATTCTGCTGTCTGTTGACAGTACCTTGGAGCTCTCCCCTCTTTCTTTCGAGACCTGTTTTTCCAAGGCCTTCTTGCTATAGTACAAACTCCACTTTCAATGTTCCCAGATATCTATTCTCCTCATCTTCCTTCTCCTACCCCCATCACATCTCAATTATATTTCTATTTCTACCTTTTTTCAATCCTTTAGATTAAGTATTCCTCAATAATTGACCTTGGGTCACTTTCCATCTCTTAATTTTGAAATATATAATTTATTTACACTTTAAGCATTTCATGCAAGTACATGTTTTGAGCATATCCAACTCCAATCTTCCCCAACTGCTTTCTGAACACCCTTCACCATAAATTCTTCTAAACATCATGACCTCTTTAAAGAAACACAAACTCACTGAGTCAATTTAGTACTGCTAGTGTGTGCATGGGAGTAGGATCATCTACTTGACCTTGTACAACCTATCAGGGCCCATATTCTTGGAAAATAAAATGACTCTCCATCATGTGACAGCCATCAATTGTCCATAGCACCTTACTTAAAATTGGGCTTTGTGAAACTCTTCATTTATATAACAAGTCTTTTGTCAGAATTGACTCTAATCTACAGCTCATTTTTAATCTTTCACAAAGAAAAATATTCCATCTACAGTAACTGGAAGATCATCTGTTTCAATTGTTTCTTCAAATATTAGCAATTCATATTACGTATCAAGCAATCTTAACAAGAATGTGTCCTTACTCCCAACTTCACACTTTATAGACATTCTTCTCTCTTTTTTGCTTTTGAGTCACAGCATTATTCTGTATTCCAGGGTGTTCTTAACTTCATATGTAGACCATATGTTGGCCTCACTCTCAAAGCAACCCTACCTAAGAAAAGCTAGTATTGAAATACATGTGTAGTCTATTATGTCCCACTACAGGAGTATTTCTTAATCTGAGCATAAGAATCAGAGATTATTATTATTCTATAATACCTTGTCTATCATAAATACTGTAAATGTATCAGTTTTATCTCACAATGGTGCCCACAATTTTTATTTGATGATAATCTTAACACAGACATTGATCACTGACTTCAAATCATTATCTTAAACTAGGGAGTCTATTTTCTGATTCACCTTCTAGCCTCTAAACTTGGTTACCATTATAAAAAACATAATTTTTATTTTGGGGGGATTAATTTTCTTTTTATTAAAAATATTTATTTATTTATTTTTATTTTACATCCTGGCCACAGTTTCTTCTCCCTCATCTCCTCCCAGTCCCCACCCACCTCCCTCTTTTCCCACCCCCTAATCCACTCCCCTTCCATTTCTGTTTAGGAAAGGGCAGATCTCCCATGAGTATCGACAGAATAGGGCATATCAAGTTGCAGTAAGACTAAGCACCTCCCCGTGTATTAAGGCTGGTCAAGGAGACCCAGTAAGAGGAGTAAGTTCCCAAAAACCACTAAAAGACTCAGAGGCAGCCACTGTTCCCACCGTCAGGAGTCACACAAGAGTTTCAAGTTGCACAACTCTAACATATATAGAGTGCCTATGTTAGTGCCCTATGAGCTTCCTGGTTCTTCACTCAGTCTCTTTGAGACCCTATGAGCCCTGATTAGTTGATTCTGTGAGTTTTCTTGTAGTGTCCTTGACCTCTCTGGCTCCTACAATCTTTTCTCCCTATCTTCCAAAGGATTCCCCAAACTCTGCCTAATGTTTGGCTGTGGGTCTGCATCTTTTTCCATCAATTGCTTGATTAAGCCTCTCTGATGACATTTGGGCTAGGCACCAATCTGTGCACAGGAGATGACAGTTCAGGCTATGTATCTGCTACTGCTAGGAGTCTTAGCTGGTTTCTTCCTTGTAGATTCATGGGAGATTCCTTTGCACAAGGTTTCCAGTAGACTCTTTCAGTACTCTCCCCACCTCCAACTCCTCCAACCCGATCATTCATATTCCGATCCCCACCCACCCTCAGTCCACTCATGAAATCTTTTCTATTTACCCTTTCCAGGGAGACATGGGCTTCCTCTCATGAACCTTCCTTGTTACTTAGTTCTCTGGGTCTATGGATTGTAACATAGTTATCCTTTATTTTACAACTCATAATATCCACTTATGAGTGAGTACATACCATGTTTGTCTTTCTTGGTCTGAGTTAACCTCACTCAGGATGATTTTTTTCTAGTTCCATTCATTTGCCTTTAAATTTCCTGGTGTCCTTGTTTGTAACAGCTGAGGGATATTCCATTGTATAAATGTACCATATTTTCTTTATACATTCTTTGGTTGAGGGACATCTAGGTGGTCTTCAGTCGATGGCTATTACAAATAAAGTTGCTATGAACATTGTTGAGCAAGTATCCTTGTAGTAGGATGGAGTATCCTTTGGGTATATGTCCAAGAGTGGCATAGCTGGTTTTGTGGTAGATTGATTCCCAATTTTCTAAGAAACCACCACTCTGACTTTCAAAGTGGCTGTACAAATTTTCACTGTCACCAACAACTGAGAAGTGTTCCTGTTGCTCAACCTCTTCAGCATGAGCTGTAGCTTATGTTTTTGATAACTTCCTACAGCTGATAAACACCTTTAGTCAAGTGACTGGGTATAAGATTAACTAAAAAGAAAAAAATCAGTAGCCCCTGTGTATGCAACCAATAAATGGACTGAGAAAGAAATCAGAAAATCAATACCCTTTACAGTAGCCTCAAATAATATAAAATATCTTGCTGTGTCTCTAACCAAGCAAGTGAAAGACCTATATGACAAGAACTTCACATCTTTGAAGAAGATATCAGAAGACAGAAAGATCTCCCATGCTCATAGATCTGTAGGAATAACATAGTAAAAATGGCATTCTTACCAAAAGCAATCTACAGGTTCAATGCAATTAAAATTAAAATCCCATTAAAAACACCACTAAAATCCCAACACAATTCTTTACAGAACTTGAAAGCACAAGACTCAACTTCATTGGGAAAAACATAAAACCGAGGATAGTTAGAACAATCCTGTACAATAAAAGAAACTCCAGTGGTATCACCATCCCTGATTACAAGCTCTAGTACAGAGCTATAGTAATAAAAACTACATGATATTGGCATAAAAACAGACACATGTATCAATGGAATTGAATCAAGGACTATTTTTTTTTGTATATATTTATTTATTTTACATCGCAACCACAGTTTTCCCTCCCTCCCCTCCTCCCTGTTCCTCCCCCACTTTCCCACTCCCATCCACAAGGACAGGCCTCCCATGGATATCAACCAGCCATGGTATATCAAGCTGCAGTGAGACTAGGCACCTCCTCTGCTATTATGGCTGGATGAGGCAATCGGGTAGGAAGAAAGGATCCCAAAAGTAGGCAAAAGAGTCAGAGACAGCCCCTGCTCCCACTGTTTGGAGTCCCAAAAGGAAGCCAAGCTACACAACTGTAACATATGTGCAGAGCCTAAGTCACTTCCATACAGGCTCCCAGGTTGTCTGCTCAGTCTCTTTGAGTCCCTATGAGCCCAGCGTAGTTGATGCTGTGGCTCTCTTTCATGTGGTAATCTTGACCTCTCTGGCTCCAATAATCCTTTCTCCCCCTCTTTTGGAGGACTCCCAGAGCATACATGTAATACAAATCTTAAAAGGTCTTATTAATAAAACCCAGGAGCCAGATATTGGGGTAAAATCTGAGAGATCAGAGAAATAGAACAAGCCACAGCCAACCTCACTTCGCCAAGTCCTCAGCTGATTCTGTTTCCTCAGGCTAAAAGCCTCTGAGTCCTCACCCCTGAGGGTCTCAGTTGAACTGCTGCTAAAAGCCTCTAGTTTCTGGTCCTCATGCCTTAAGAGCATGAGTTTCTGTTTCCTGACACCTTATATACATTTCTGTATTCTGCCATATTGCTTCCTGGGATTAAAGGCATGTGTTCTTCCCAAGCAAAGACATGAGATCTCAAGTGCTAGGATTAAAAGTGTGTGCCATCACACCTGGCTCTGTTCCCAGTGTGGCCTTGAATTCACAGAGATCCAGACTGATTTGTGCCTCCTCAAAGATAGAATTAAATGCGTGTGCTACCACTGCCTAACCTCTGTTTAATATGGTGGCTGTTCTGTTCTCTGACCCCCAGATAGGCTTATTGTGGTGCACAATATATTGGGGACAGAATATATCACCACACATATTTGTGCACACACAAAATTTTTCTCTGTCACTTACCTTCCTATTTCTGATGTAATTAAATCTTCAAAGGGATGAATCTGTGATGTATTTATTTGTCATTTAAAATAAAGGACTAAGCACTTTAAGTTACAGAAATACAACTAATAATATTTTGATGAGTACATTGAAAAGAAAGAGATATACCCACTTAGAGGAAAAATTACCTGTATACTGATCATTGATATCTGCAATCAGTCTTGCACTTAAGACAAAATTCGTAATCAAAATTATAAACTGAATATTTCACAACACAAAAACTTGAAGTGAGTGAATGTAATTTTTTTTATTGTCAACCTGACAAAAAACTAAAGATCTGTGAAGAAAGTCCCATTGAGAACTTATTTGCATTGTGCTGGGCTGTGAGTGACTGTGGAAGACAGTCTTAAGTTTATTGTGTGAAAACACAGCCCACTGTGGGCAGCACCAAGACGTAGGTAGAAGGTCTTGAACTGTATAAGCATAGGAATATCAAGCTGAGAACAAGCAACCAAGCAAGCAGCATGCATACATTATCTCTCCCTGCTGTTGCCTGTGCATGGGATATAACTGTTTAAGTTCCTGCCTTGACTTCCCTTGACTACAGTGATAGACTCTAACCTACAATTGTAAGCTAAAACAAATACTTTCTCCTCTAAATTGCTCATGGTTATGGCATTTTATCACAGAAACACAAAAGAAAGTGTCTCACTTTATGAATATCTTCATTTTATTAAAAGATAAAGATTATATTATATTTTTGAAAGAGTGTGGGCATCTTTTTTTTTTTTTTTTTTTGGTTTTTTGAGACAGGATTTCTCTGTGTAGCTTTGCGCCTTTCCTGGAACTCACTTGGTAGTCCAGGCAGGCCTCGAACTCACAGAGATCCACCTGGCTCTGTCTCCCGAGTGCTGGGATTAAAGGCGTGTGCCACCACCGCCCGGCTAAGTGTGGGCATCTTAATGTTAAAAGAAGTAAATACATTTTCTATAAAAATAACTACAGTGTAAAATGGTGCAGACCATGGGAACTATGAGTTGTTGGTAATTTAACACAAAGTCAAATAGATACCATCTCAAGTTCAAACAATGCACACATTAATATCCTTTACCTAATGATTTTTCTAATTTATTCTCAACACATTAGGCTTTTTCCTATGAAAAATCTTTGTGTACCCTGAAAATCTAGCCATGATGCCCCACAATATAACCCTACAATATAATAGCAACAACAAATGACTGATATTTATAAAGGCCACTTTAAAAAGTTATCGCATGCCTGATATGTGAAATGATATTTATACACCGTCTTATTTGTTTCTTGTAAATGCTTTCATGTCATAGTCTGTTTTCATTGCCTCCTTCTCAAAGGTGAATGTATAAGGAACAGTGAAATAAGATACTGCTCGATGGTCTCACCTTAGTAGACGGCATGCAGAATTTAAACCTGGATTTGCTTGGCTTCAGATTATTTTAAAAATTGCTCTAAAAACTCATCTCTACCTTGGGTTTTCTTGGATAACTTTAGATAATCCATCTCCTCTGAATTTTTGCCCTATGTCCTGTCTCCACTATTTTGTCATAAATCTCAATTTTAATACCTCCCAAATCAGTATCTTGCCTTTCATGGCCACTTTTCTGCTTCAGAATCACAACATGCCTGTGTAACCAGCAATACAAAAAATGTATTAGTGACTTTAAAACAGATCACCTCTCTCCTCAAGAGAATAATTTCTGGCTTTTTATTTTAGTGTGTTAATCATTCTTAGAAGGATTTGTACTTAATACTATTTAATACCCTGCTTTGTCTGGTAATCATGGCTCAGGATTTATATTTAATTCAATGATTAAATCATATGAATTCATGTAAACAGGATTTGTATACTACAATTTTCTCATGCTGAAGTTCTTAATTTCATTGGCCTACTTAGTATCTACATTATTTCTGAAGTTTAGAAATCAATCTCATGAAATTGTTTTAATTGAGTCTGTTATACACTTTTTTCCCATTTATTCCAGTTGTTTCTCTGCGAAACTTAATAACTACCAAATTTGAATTTTGTTTTTTTTAATTAAGCCCCTTTTCACCTTTTATATTTTCTTTTTTCTTCAGTCTGAGATATAGTGTCAGTCTTATACACTAGACTTTCTGATTAGATTTTTTTTCCTATAGCAAGTTCTGCCTTATTTTTCCTAAATTTTACAATATTTTGGTAGAATATTCATCTCTTCATGTTCATTGTGGAAACAGCCATCTTGAGAATAAGTCATGTACCTTTGCTTGAAAATTTTTCACTTCTTGTATTTAATATTTGTTTTTTATTTCTTGTGGTCCTTATTTTTTTTTAATGCTTATTAACTGAAGACGTATTCCTGGTGTCCTGCCCAAACAGACATGGCAGTTCCAGTGCATAGGGACTCCACTAACTCTGAATTCCACTCCAGAGTTAATTGCACTTTTATTTCTGGTCTCTGAACAAAGATGATGCTAGTCAGTCTTAGCTCGTAAAATGCTGCTGACTTAAGGGCAAGTCTCAAGCCTCGTTTTGACAGACTGTTATTCTTCTGGTTTTCTTGTTTAGTTTGGCATCACATTTGACGGATCCTCTTTCTGGTGACACAGCTCAGTGGATCCTATATGAACTCTACTACTTCAAGGGTGTGTTTCTAACCAATTTGTAGCTACTAGTGGCATGTAATGCTCCTGAAACATTCCCCCAGAACATTGATCCAAAATATTGAAAAGAACTTCTATGGGGGAGAATCATTTGTATTCCAATTTAATTTGTCTTTTTTGTTTTAAGTTCCTCACATTTGATACTATCAAGTAAGAAAATGTGTATAGGATGCTAATATTTTACTGAAAACATACCATCCATTTACCATAATGGTTTTGTTATATTTTGCCCTAGTCTGTCCTTGTACATATTAGTGGGACAAGTATATACATATATAAATGCATACATATATTCATGTGTGCAGTGTTACAAATTCTTCACAAAATTCTATAGCATATATGTATATATCATATATCTTATATCTTCTTTATTATCCATTAATTAATATAGTCATGATTTGGAAAGGTGAAATTAGATGTTGTAATTTACTCAAAAATCTATTTTTTTTGGATGGAACTTTGAAATGGTCAAACCTCTTGAATTCCAGGCAAAGGAGTTGGTATAAATTTCACAAAGAAAAATCAATACATAGAGAAATTTTGTACAGTTAGTAAACAAAACATGAAATGGGTTATTCAAGAAGGCAATGTCTGGATATTCCAGTTACTGAGAGAGGAAATAAGAAGACAGGAAGGTATCAGGAATGCCTGCAATATGTAACGGGATCTCGGGCAGAGCCCAATGGTAGAGCCATATTTTTTTTTTTACTCTAAAGTTGTAAAGTCTACAAACTGATGAGATCAAAGTAAAATTGGTTTAAAATTAGGATATAGTTATCACAAAGCCACAGGTCACAGTAATTCAATTTTCCAGACTAACACTAAAAATGACTTATTATAGAATACTGACCCAAAGTGCTGGCCTTAAGTACAAGTAGGGTCACAATGACACTGACCATCAGTTCTTCCAGGAAGGAGGTAGCTTAGCTTGGGGGAGAGTAATGATCCAGAAGCAGATACTGATATTTTATCTCTGTGATATTAGAGTCAAAGTGATAAGAACCCAAAACAACTCACTGAAGAATAATTTGTTAAGGAGAAATTGAACTTTTCTTGGCTTATCTGCCATTTAATCTTTTGTTTTCTTAGTATTAGGGTGGTTCTTTGATGTGATGTGCATCGTTTTAAAAGTACAACTTTTTATTTTCCAAATCTCTGCTGTTTGCTTTAGCCTCTGGATTATCAACTGAAATTGTCTTTAAGTGACATTAATAAAATATCCCGTATCAGTTAAGGAGAACTGAATATTATTTGGTGGCTCAGTATTGGGGACTCACAGGGGTTTGAAATGTTGCATCAGGATGCACAGTTTAATAATGCTTTATAAATTATTGGGTCTTCATATTTTATTCATGTCATGAGTATTCCATTGTGAATGAAATATTCCCTATTATCTACTATACACTGTATTTAAAATGATTAGACATGTCTATTCTATTGTCATAAAGGCAGCAAATATTTAGAGAAAATCGATGCATGAAGAACTAACATATATTTATCTGAGAAGAATCTAAAGCTCTTGAGACAGAAGTATTTCAGTTACCAGGAATTTTCAGATTTTATAATATATGCATAGATTCTTCTAGTTATCTCTAAATAATTAAGTCCAGAATCTCAAACTTTCCAAAATCTGAAACTTTTGAGTATCATATGAAATGCCTAATAACAAAACAATCAACTTGAATAAGTCTACAAGGGTGCTCATACAAAAATCAGTATAATTTAAAACAGAAGTATTACCTACCAGAGCTACTTACATAAAATTTAAAAGGCTAAAATATGGCTTGGACATAAGTATATTTTAATCATAAAATGAAGTCTCCTAAATTGGAGATACAGTTGTTCCATTGAGTTCAGTGCTGTAAAAGTAATTGTTTAGTAATAATAATATGGACATAAATATATATTTAAAAAAAACTATGTCTCTTGGTGATGTTTTGTATACAAATATCTCCATTGCTTGCTTATTGAAGGCTTTGTTCCAGGTTATGTCAGTGTTAATGGTGGTTTTGATCCTGTTCTTAAAAGGTGGCCACAACTGGAGGTAGGAGGTCACTAGAGGTGTTCCTTTGAAGGGCACATCCTTTTCTTGGCCTCTTTCTTTGGCTCTGCTATGACTTCCATGAAGGAAGAATCTTCCCTCTCCTATAGTTCTGCCTTCCCACAGGCCTAAATGCGGTGTAGTGAGGATGGGCAGAATCATGGCCTGTGGTGATACTGTGTCCCCCAGTATATTGTGCACCTTAATAAACTTATCTGTGGTCTGAGAACAGAACAGCCACTAGATATAGAGGCCAGAAAATGGTGGCACACACACCTTTAATCCTAGCATTCCAAAGGCAGAGATCCGTCTGTATCTCTGTGAGTTCAAATCAACACTGGAAACAGCCAGGCATAGTGACACATGCCTTTAATCCCAGGAAGTGATGGCAGAAAGCAGAAAGGTATATAAGGCCTGAGGACAAGGAACTACGCCTGGTTAAGCTTTTAGGCTTTTAGCAGCAGTTCAGCTGACATTCATTCTGGATGAGGACTCAGAGACTTCCAGTCTGAGGAAAACAGGATCGGCTGAGAAGTTGGTGAGGTGAAGTCAGCTGTGGCCTGTTCTGTCTCTCTGATCTTTCAGCGTTCACCCCAATACCTGGCTCTGGGTTTGTTTTTATTAATAAGACCTTTTAAGGTGCATGCTACAATGGCCGGAAATATCTGAAACTGTGTGCCAAACTAAAGCTTTCATTTTAGAAAGTGTTTCTCTCGGGTATCTTGTTACAGCAACAAAAAGCTCATTAAGATGGTGTGTTTCATCTCCCTCTAATTAAAGTATTAAAGTCTAACCAAATACACTTACTCCTGTTTTGTTTCTCAGAGAAGCAGATTTGGATGAATTAATATATAATGAAATGCAATGATGGAATTAAAATAAGTAAATTTAGACTAGTCTTTAAGTAATTATATACTATTTGATAATATATACTAAATGGAATGAAGTTATTTGAATTAATTATCTTGTAATTAAATTATTTAACAGGTTATTATTATTCTAAGGTTAAAGAGACAAAGCTATGCCTATTGATATTTTATTAAATCATATGTACATTTCAACCAAAAAATATTGTAAAAATGCAACTTTATCTATTCATTCTTTAATTCCTACTGTCTAATAGTACCCCATTATCTACTAAGTAAAGTTACACATGAAGTTGGGTACTCAGTCTTGAAGTGATGTGGTCCTGAGATGTGACCTGAAAACGTATCTAATGCAGCTGTTACTGGTGTTTTCAAGAACACAAAGAGTGAGATCAGGTGCATAATACTCAAATGAGGGAGTGATAAACTTTATCACCAGACTAGGAGGAGCTTACTCAAGCCAACTTTCATTTAGCTAACTGTTTCCACCCCCCCCCCACGTACCCCCCCCCCCATGAATTTACTGTACTAGAATAGAAATTAACAAAATAATCATGGTGTTTCTAAATTGAAACAAAAGTGTATTTATATCCATAATTCTTCCCTCTGAGCAAGCGATTTTCCACATTTTATATAAATAATTATCAGTGGTAGAAACTACCAGGAAAAGGGACTTAGAAATTACAGTTTATAAACATTGAGGCATAGTGAAATACTATTTTTAGAGTGTCCGAGACAGAAGTGATCAGGAATCAGAAATTTTATACAATGGAGGCAAGAGTCATTTAGATTTTGATGGCAGTGTTTCTGGAGCATGTGGAAGAGAATCTGGCAGATACTCTGAGTACAGATAGAAGAACTCCACTATTATCTCTTGGACAAGCAATAATCATGGTTAGGGTGAACAGAAAAATAGTCTATGAGGCCAGGTTTAAATGAGTTATGTAGTGATTGATTCTCAAGGGAAGATACAGTAAGAATGGGAATCTTTGGGGATATTAATGTCATGTCTTATGACTGTTTGAGCTTTGAGAAAAGCTCATTCTTTTCTTGATCACAATTTTACTTGACCAAAGAGTGGGGAGGAACACTTGTGGGAACCAGAGTGTCCAGGACACCAGTAGAACATGGCCCACAGACATCAACTACCAAGGGCTCACAGGGCTCGCAGAGACTGAAGCAGCCGTCACTGAGACCATCACTGAAATTACATTGACCCACTTTAGGTCCTCTGCCTATAGGTTATGGTTGTTAGCCTGGTGTTTTTGTGGGGTCCTTAACAGTGGGAGCAGGTATATATCTAATTCTTTTGTCTTCTCCTGGGTTGCCTCACCCAGAGTTCATATGAGGGTTTGTGCCTAGTCTTACTGTATTTTGTTATGCCTTGTTCAGTGGACATCTCTGAAAGACCTGCTCTTTTCTGAAGGGAACAGAGAAGGAGTAGAGCTGGGGAAGAAAGGAAGTGATGGGAGGATTGGGAAGAGTGGGAGGGAGGGGAAACTGTGGTCATGATGTATTGATAAATTAAAATAAATTAAAAAATAAAAAGTCCTATAAAACAAAAAAAGATATCTAAATAATTAAAAGAAACAGGATATTCTAGCATCATAAAAGTGGAATATTGTACAGTTTTGGCTTCTTTGTCAAAAATTATATGTTCATAGGTGTGCAGATTAATGTCAGGGTCTTCAATTCAATTCCATTGGTCCACATGTCAGTTTTTATGCCAGTATCAAGCTGTTTTTATTACTGTAGCTCTATAGTAGAACTTAAAGTCAGGGATCGTGATGCCTCCAGAGGTTGTTTTATTGTACAGGATTCTTTTGGCTATCCTGGGTTTTTTATTTTTCCATATGAAGTAGAGTATTATTCTTTCCAGGTCTGTGAAGAATTGTATTGGGATTTTGATAGGGATTGCACTGAATCTGCAGATTGCTTTTGGTAAGATTGCCATTTTTACTATGCTAATCCTGCCTATCCATGAGCATGGGAGATCTTTCCATTTTCTGACATCTTCCATTTCTTTTTTTCAGGGACTTAAATTTCTTGTCATACACGTCCTTCACTTGCTTAGTTAGAGTTACCCCAAGGTATTTTATAACATTTGTGGCTATTGTAAAAGGTGATGTATCTCTGATTTCCTTCTCAGCCTGTTTGTCAGTTGTATATAGGAGGACTACTGATTTTTTGAGTTAATCTTGTATCCTGCTACATTGCCTAAGGTGTTTATAAGCTGTATGAGTTCCTTGGTCAAATTTTTGGGGTCATTTATGTATACTATCATGTCATCTGCAAATAGCAAAAGCTTGACTTCTTCCTTTCCAATTTGTATCCCCTTGATCTCCTTATGTTGTCTTTTTGCTTTGGCTAGAACTTCAAGTACTATATTGAATAAGTGTGGGGAAAGCAGACAGCCTTGTCTTGTTCCTGCTTTTAGTGGAATCTCTTTGAGTTTCTTTCTGTTGGCTTGCTGTAAATTGCCTTTATTATGTCTAGGTATGTTTGCTGTATTCCTGATCTCTCCAAGACCTTTATCATGAAAGGGTGTTGGATTTTGTCAAATGCCTTTTCAGCATCTAGTGAGATGATCATGTGTTTTTTTTTTCTTTCAGTTTGTTTATATGGTGTATTACATTGACAGACTTTCATATGTTGAACCACCCATGCATCCCTGGGATGAAGCCTACTTGATCATGGTAGATAATTGTTTTGATGTGTTCTTGGAGTCTGTTTGCCAGTATTTTATTGAGTAATTTTGCATCAATGTTCATGAGGGAGATTGGTCTGTAGTTCTCTTCCTTTGTTGCATCTTTGTTTGGCTTGGGAATCAGGGTAATTGTAGCCTCATAGAAGGAGTTTGGTAATGTTCCTTCTGTTCCCATTGTGTGGAACAATTTAAAGAGTATTGGTATTAACTCTTCTTTGAAGATCTGGTAGAATTCTGTGCTGAAACCATCTGGTCCTGGGCTTTTTTTGGTTGGAGACTTTTAATGACTGATTCTATTTCCTTAGGGGTTACTGGACTATTTAAATAGTTTATCTGGTCTTGATTTAACTTAGGTATGTGGTACCTTTCCAGAAAATTATCCATTTCTTTTAGATTTTCCAGTTTTGTGGAGTAGAGGTTTTTGAAGTATGACCTGATGATTCTCTGGATTTCCTCAGTGTTAGTTGTTATGTCTCTCTTTTCATTTCTGATTTTGCTAATTTGGATGCTCTATCTCTGCCTTTTGGTTAGTTTGGATAATGGCTTGTCTATCTTGTTGATTTTCTCAAAGAACCACCTCTTTATTTCATTGATTCTTTGTATTGTTTTCTTTGTTTCTATTTTATTGATTTCAGCTCTCAATTTGATTATTTCCTGGCGTCTATTCCTCCTGGGTGACTTTGCTTCTTCTTGTTCTAGAGCTTTCAAGTGTGCTGTTAAATCACTAGTGTGAACTGTACAATGGAAAAAAGAAAGCATCTCCAACAAATGGTGCTGGCATAACTGGATGTCAACATGTAGAAGGCTGCAAATAGATCTATATCTGTCACCATGCACAAAACTTAAGTCCAAATGGATCAAAGACCTCAACATAAATCCAGTTACTCTGAACCTCATAGAAGAGAAAGTAGGAAGTGGTCTTGAACTCATTGTCACTGGAGATCACTTCCTAAATATAACACCAATAGCATAGACACTGAGAGAAATAATTAATAAATGGGACCTCTTAAAACTGAGAAGCTTTTGTAGAGCAAAGGACATGGTCAATAAGACAAAGCAACAGCCTGCAGAATGGGAAAAGATCTTCACTAACCCCACATCTGACAGAGGACTGATATTCAGAATATATAAGGAACTCAAGAAATTAGACATCAATATGCCCAACAGTCCAATTAAGAAACGGGCTATAGAGCTAAACAGAGAATTCTCAACAGAGGAAGCTCAAATGACTGAAAGACATTTAAGGAATTGCTCAACATCCTTAATCATCAGAGAAATGCAAATCAAAATGACTCTGAGATACCACCTTACACCCATCAGAATGAATAAGTTCAAAAACACTGAAGACAGCTTATGCTGGAGAGGATGTGGAGCAAGGGGAACACTCCTACACTGTTGGTGGCAATGCAAACTTGTACAGCCACTTTGGAAATCAATATGGCACTTTCTTAGAAAATTGGGAATCAATCTCCCCCAAGACCCAAATATACTACTCTTGGGCATATACCCAAGGAATGCTCAATCATACCACAAGGGCACATGCTCAGCTAGTTCATAGCAGCATTGTTTGTAATAGCCAGAACCTGGAAACAACCTAGATGTCCTTCAACTGAAGAATGGATAAATAAAATATGGTACATACACACAATGGAGTACTACTCAGCAGAGAAAAACAATGACATCATGAGGTTTGTAGACAAATGGATGGATCTAGAAAAAATCATCTTGAGTGAGGTAACCCAGACTCAGAAAGACAAACATGGTATGTACTCACTCATAGGTAGATACTAGATGTAAAGCAAAGGATGACTAGACTGCTACTCACAACTCCAGGGAGGATACCTACTAAAGAGAACCCTAAGAAAGACACAGGGTTCACCCAATGACAGAGAAATGGATGAGATCTACATGAGCAAACTGGACGTGGAGGTGTAATGAAGGACAGGGTTGGGGGAAAGAGAGCTTAGGGGAGTGGGAGATCCCAGCTGGATCAAGAACAGAGAGGGAGAACAAGGAAAGAGATACCATGATAAATTAAGACCATATGGGAATAGGAAGAAGCAAAGTACTAGAGAGGTCCCCAGCAAGCCACAAAGATACCTCCACAATAGACTACTGGCAATGGTCGAGAGAAAGCCCGAACTGACCTACTCTGGTGATCTGATGGCCAAACACCCTAACTGTCATGATAGAACTCTCATCCAGTGACTGATGGAAGCAGATGCAGAGATCCACGGTCCAGCCCCAGGTGAAGCTCCAGGAGTCCAATCGGCAAGAGAGAGGAGGGATTATTGGAGCAAGAGATATTGAGACCATGATTGGAAAAAGCACAAGGACAAATGGCCAAACTAGTGGAAACACATGAACTATGAACCAATAGCTGAGGAGCCCCCATGGAACTGCACCAGGCCCTCTGGATAAGTGAGACAGTTGATGAGCTTGAACTGTTTAGGAGGTCCCCAGGCAGTAGGACCGGGACCTGTCCTTAGTGCATGAGCTGGATTTTTGGAACCTAGGGCCTATGCTAGGACACTTTGCTCAGCCTAGGTGAAGGGAGGAGGGGACTGATCCTGCCTCAAGTGAATCTACCAGGCTGAATTGAATTCCCAGGGGAGTCCTTGCCTTGGAGGAGGTGGGAATAGGGGGTGGATTGGGGGCAGGGCGGGGAGTGGGTAGGAGGAGGAAGGACAGGGGAATCCATGGCTGATATGTAAAATTAAATTAATTATAAAATTTTTAAAAAGTGGAATATATTAGGGACTAGAGTCTATTTATGTCAAGTGAGTTCATTTATTTCTGGGATATAATTTTTATTTTACTTTTTCAACCCCTTTAACATTAACACTTATTACAACAGGAATACATTATTTGTAATTGCCTAATGCAATAGCACAATTGAAACTAGGAGTATAAGACATCAGAGTTATCAGACACTAAACATTACTACTAAGTCATCAGATAAGAGTGGATGGCTTTAGAATAGTTTGTAAGCACAATAAGTCATAATTTATTATGAATCATTTTTAAATACAGAGGAATTTATTCAATCCCCACATAACTTTAGTCACAAAGTTTAATTCAAAATTTTGACTAAGAAAGTCCAATTCAAATTCAATTCAAATTATAAGTCAGTTTCTTTCATTGGAGTCACATTAAGTAACATGCATGAAATAGTATTTATCCATAAAAAGATGAAAATGAAAATAAACTTTGTTAACAGCTCAGTTTATATTGGATGCTTTTCAAAGTACTTTATCTCTAAAAGTGATTAATATTTTAATTATTATTTTTGATTATATAAAATATATTAAATAAATATTATTTGTTAGAGGAAAAAATTATATACAATTAGTTTGTGACTAAGGATTATGCAAAAAATATTACTATCAGCAATGTGATACAAAGCATGGAAAACTATGATTCCACTCAAATGAGTTGTATGCTGTCTTTGAATTGTATATGGAATGTAAGTATTTAAATAATGTTAGCTATGTTGTCTGTGTACTCTAAATAAAACAATTGTATATTTCTTAATTATGTAAAAATAAGTATTTCTTACAAACTCATAATGCACAATAAATATGAAATGCAAGATAAAATTGACAAAGCTGGGTTACATATTTATCAATTTCCTCCATTTTTGAACTTACCAAAGTTTAAATAGTTCTAACATCATACAAAAATTCACTAAATGTAATGGGCACAGCATTTTTAGATTCCTATAAGAAATGAAAACCATTTCAAAGCATAATTGTGACCAAACAGTAAGAGTTGTGGGATTTGAGTGTATTTACTTATCTATGGAGAATGACATGGTTTGACTTTGCTATAAAGAGCTTTTCTAATAATTATATATTTTACTCATGGTATTTTCTTTGAATTCACAATTACTACTAGGAAATACACTCTCTGCCTCATACTTTGAGTTTCTAGTGGATTTACTTTTTGGTCTTCATCTACAACCCTGAACATATATAACATTTACAGGCTATAAATAGCTAACTACCTTTGCAGATTTAGAGACAAAAAATTTGATGCATTATAAATAACACTGTTCCACATTTGACCAAAAAATTGTTTAAAAAAAGAATGAAAGAAAGAAAAGTGGGAGGTTAACATGTTTGTCATTATTACTACCAATAAGAAAAGGAAATGTCAGTCTTCAAAAATAGATGTTGGTTTTCTGTCTTGACAGACTATAAATTCACCCATAGGAGGTTTTGAATATATCTTTAGGAAATGTACATCAAAATAATATACCAGTCTCCTTCAAAGTGCATGTAAGAAAGACACCTTATTTATATAAACTCTCTATAATAAGTGTTCAAATATTTCAATTTATCTATTAAAAACTAAAGTAATGAGACTACCAGGTGCAAACATATTTTTGCTCCAATTACATAGCTCTTGATAAAGTAAAAGACATATGCTTGTTGATAAATCATTACAAAATACAGCACATCATAGCCTCATTCAGGAAGAAAAATAGAAGTTGTTTACATAGTATCTCCATGGTGACAGAAGAACTAGTTAGATAAGGATGGGAGGGGCATCCATGAGAAAATGATGATGCATGAGATGGTATTCAATTTGGATCTTGATGAATGGAAGGATTATAGCACATCTATATGGATCCCAAAGCAATCCATACTGGCTAATCTTCATGTTGGAGGCCTGAGTTCTAGCAGGCATGTAATTTAGAGACTGTAAAGACTGAAGCACGCCGGGTGTTGGTGGCGCACGCCTTTAATCCCAGCACTCGGGAGGCAGGGCCAGGTGGATCTCTGTGAGTTCGAGGCCAGCCTGGGCTACCAAGTGAGCTCCAGGAAAGGCGCAAAGCTACACAGAGAAACCCTGTCTCGAAAAACCAAAAAAAAAAAAAAAAAAAAAAAAAAAAGACTGAAGCAAAGAAGGGTCAGGAAACACAATCAAATTTTGGGTTGAGCCGTGGACATCTTTGAGTGCCAAGATAAGATAGCCATTCGGGCCGGGAGGAGGTGGCACACGCCTTTAATCCCAGCACTTGGGAGGCAGAACCAGGTGGATATCTGTGAGTTCAAGGCTGGCCTGGTCTACAGAGTGAGATCCAGGACAGGTACCAAAACTACACAGAGAAACCCTGTCTCGAAAAGAAAAGAAAGGAAAAAAAAAAAAAAAAGATAACCATTCGGTGAGTAAGAAAGGGCAAGATAAGGCTATTGAGCAGCAGCCTGACAGGAAGTGACATACACAGGAATTTATAAAAATGATCTTGAAAAGTGATTGTAGCAGTCTGAAGAAGATAAATCAAAATCCTGAAATGAGAGAAACCTGTCAGAATATTTGCCATGGAACTACTATTGTAACTTTTGTTCTTGCTATACTTAATTTTCTTACAGAAACATACTCAGAAAACAAAGAGGCTAAAGACAATCATATAGGGAAGGCCAGCAGACGCAATTATGTGTGCATGACTACATATGACTATATGTGCATGCTAGCTCTCACTCTCTCTATTCTTCCCTCCCTCCCTCTTTATCTTACTTGTTTTCATCTTAATTGTAATTTTTAACATTATACTACATATCAACTTTTATACTACACAATCATAATTTAGTTTGTGCTTCCTAAACATTAGTGAGCTCGCACATACGCGCACTCAAACACACAGTACACTCTATGCATTTTTGTGAAGTAGTTTTCCTGGTACAATGTGCAAAAGGCAACCTACTCTCTCGAGTATTTTTTTTTTCCATAAAAGACAAGGGGAAAAAAGTTCTCATCAAAAAGGCTTTTCTTTCTCTCACAGCAACATTAATTATGTTGTCGGCTGGTGCTGAAGGAATGAGATAGGCAGAGGCAATCTGATTCTCATCTTGTTTAAACTTGTCAGTTTCAAAATGAAATAGAGGGTTCATCAGGGAAAATGGAGCAGGTCTCCCTCCTCATTTAGAGATAAATGAGAGATCTGCCTCCAGAATTTTTTTTTTTTTTTTTTTAGGGGAGGGTCACTCAACATCAGGCACTCAGCTCTTTGAAAGAGCGTTGCTACTCCAGCTCTTACCTGACACCCGAGACTGGGAATACTGGTGATTTTCATCAGAAGACCCTCCCATCCTGAAGGCTGCCATGTATCATCAGTTGGTTGTACATTTGACACTCTGCAGAGAGAAAATGTGTCTCTAAAGTGCTTGGGAGCTGATAAGACTTCAATAATCATCTTCAGGTTGAACTTTTGCTTCAGACCACGGTTACTTCTTTTGAGCTTTGCTGGTACACAGGGCTGCCTGACAACACCAAGGAGAAGCCTATTTCTGCAAACCTGAACTCTAACTCTACAGATAATCTTTGTGTGTTTCGTAATCAGAGGAGGGAAGAAACTCATGGGAAGGAAAGATCAGAAAACAGTAAAGGAAGACAAAGTATGAATAATCAGATTGTCCACTGAAAGGAAGCTTAGGATGCCTGGGACAGATAAGAAATGAGCAGTGTGAAAGTGGCAAGCAGGCCCTGTGCAGGGCTGCTTGGAATATGTTGAGTGTGGTGTGCAGCACAATCGTGAGGGGTTTATGTACAAACTGTCCAGAGGACAGTTCAGATCAAATCGCAGATTATTTCTCCTTTAGAATGGTGGTATTTCTTTTCCTTAAGTAATATATTTTATTGAATCATGGGCTAGACAGTCTGAGTAGAGCAAAAAGAAAAGTGTTTGTTTTTTGTTGTTAGTTGTTGCAGAAAGTGGACAGACTGAAACCATCTCTGACACTGTGAGACATGGCTGCACACGAATAGTAGTATTTTAGAGATTAATATGCTTCAATTTGGCCTCCAGTTGCACGACCACACCGAGCTCATTATTTGCATCCCTTTTCTGGAGGAGGCATAATTTTATAGTGTGTTCTGAAAATAGGTTTAAATGTGAGTTTTTAAAAGGAGCTTAGATATGCTGATGAATATTGACATTACAGGGACAAATATCCATTGAAGCAAGACCTTATTGCCAATGCTTTGTCTAAGCTCTGATGTGACACTCCAGTGAGACTCAAAGGCAATATCACTTCCTAACATTGGGTTAGGATACATAAATTAGGAGATAAGAATTCTTCTGTTATCTTTCTCATAGCCTGAGTCTTAAAGGTCAATTAATGATGGCAAACAGACTAAAGAAAGAAAAGCAACAGAAACAGAAATGATGAAAAGTTTTAGTGTCAATTAAAAGAAAAAAAAAGAGGTCCTGATAAGTAACAAAGAATTCTTGATTTAAAAAAAAAGAAAGTGCATTTGCCAATTTTTCTAATCTCTTTAAAGTTTTTCAATAGTTCTAAATTAAATCCCTTTCACCCCTATCTCTTTATCCATCAGAAAATCCGAAGGGTATTTGGATTCAGACATCTATTGCACCAAAGATCTTTCATTACACAGCACAAACAAGCACCTTTATTGAACAAGAACCCAATTACTTAACCTAGCTTCAGGTTTCATTCCGCCCTGTGGCGTCCACCCTGACAGGGGCTTACTAATCTCTTCTGATGGACGTTGCTACATATCAGTTCTGATACACAGAGATGATCCCTAACCTTCTTGTAGAGAACCACTGATTAAATAAACTCAGATGCCCATCTCAGCTTCCTTGGACCAATGAATAACAATGAGTAAAGGCACATATGAAGGCTTTTCATCCTCTGCAAAGCATGCTCAGAGAGGAAAAAGGAAAAAATAGACACTCTGAGAAAATGGCCAGCATTAGCTAAAGCCTTGTATTGACGTTATCTAGCACTGTTTGTAGTTTGTTTTGACACTGCAAATCACTGTCATACATCCTAAATTTTACAATAAGAGAACAAAGTCAACTTCTTACAGCTCCTACAACAATGTTGCTGCCACTGAAAAGAATTCTTGAGAGATAATGTTAATGGCTTCACCTTTCGGTTTGCAATTTTCAGCAATGAAATCTTTCAGCATAACTCTGGGATTTCTAAAGAAGATTGTCCATTCCTAAAACCCCTGAGTTAATTCATGATGGCTGGCAAGTGGACATCATTACTGTTGTGACTAATTATTACTATTATAATTAACACTGCTATTTTGATTAATGTGTATGCATGCTTAGTGGATTTGTGCACATGTGCATTCAGGTGCATGCTGCTGCTGCTGCTGCTGCTGGTGTGTGTGTGTGTGTGTGTGTGTGTGTGTGTGTGTGTGTGTGTAGAGCAGAGGTAAATTTTATATGATGTGTGTGTTCTTAGATCCCCCACCTCTGTTTTCATGGCAGGTTCTCTTACTGAAACTGTAGCCTTAAATAGCTGTATCAGGAACTCACACCAGTCCCAACCTGAAGGACGGTCATTATTGAGGCAAGTGGCTCTACTGTGTCTACTGTACTCTCACACGCTTAATAATTGACAGCCAGCTCTTTAATAGAGACAGTGGGAGGTTATGTCACAGAGTTTAGTGGACAGTGGAGGGCCAAATTGCTAAGCTGTCCGGGAAATTCACGTACACACTGGAGAAGACACAATGTTGACTTAAGCTGAGATTTCCAAGGTAAAAGAGAGATTTCCCATGGATGTCTACAGGCATTATAGGAATTATTTCAAACAGAGGAGAAAGCACAGTCTGAAGTCCTGAAGAGTCAGCTCTCTATGAGTGCTCCACACCCATGGGTTCAAGAGCAGCTAGAAAATGTGTCTATACTGGATATACATGGACTTCATTCTTGACATTGTTCATCAACCAATAGAGTAGAACACCACTTTACAGTGTTTACATTGCATGAGCTACTGTAAGATATTTAGAAAGAGCATGAGGTAGGTGTATGTCAGGATGTGTATAAGTTATATGAAATTACCACATCAATTTATACAGGCATTTAAGCATCTATGGCTTTTGGAATTTAAGTGTGCCTGAACTGATTTCTAATGAATATGGGAACATGTCTATATCAGTAGGCACTGTGGATATTTTGATGTTGTGTGGGAGACAAGAAACAGCATCAAAGACAGCTAGGAGTGAAGTTAGATAGGAAGATACACAAAGCACCAATATACAGGGATTTTGTATTCAATCCAACTAGTAATAGAAATAAAGAAAATGTCTCAGGATATTATTTTGTCCTGCAAAATATTTTTATATTTTTAAGAAGCTAAAAAGAACTGAAAGAAAATATAATAGAGACTCTCTCTGGTAAAATAAAATGTCCACATAAATAACAGTACCTTTTAAGTTGAAATGACAATTTATTACTTTTGTAATTTTTACTCACTATTGAGAACAGAGTCTTACACTTTTTGTGAGAAATGATTGTCTTTTTCATTAAGTTATGCACAGTATAAAGGAGTCAATGGGTGCCTAATGTGACTCCTCGTGGTTAGGATCACTTTTAAATTTGTTTTGGCATAGTATTTCCATCAGAACATTCTAAGTCAGCTAATAAAAAAAATATTTCCATTAGAGATCATTTATTGCAGGCTATTTATTGTGATTTCTTTACTTCCAATTTCTTGTCAAATGAAAGGCCACATCTCAGCTTTTCCCAAACAGTTGTGAGATGTAGCCTCTGTAGTGTGAATGTCTATTCATAGTCTCAAATTGCAATCCTTGTTAGGAACCACAGGGATCCACCGTAAGGAAAGAAAATATGTCGTAATGTATATATGAAGATCTCTCTCTCTCTCTCTCTCTCTCTCTCTCTCTCTCTCTCTCTC
>CABHPP010082019.1:1825-29499 GCA_902168425.1 Peromyscus attwateri | reverse complement strand
TTTTTTTTTTTTTTTTTTTTTGGTTTTTCGAGACAGGGTTTCTCTGTGTAGCTTTGCGCCTTTTCCTGGAACTCGCTTGGGAGACCAGGCTGGCCTCGAACTCACAGAGATCCGCCTGCCTCTGCCTCCCGAGTGCTGGGATTAAAGGCGTGCGCCACCACCGCCCGGCAAACCTCCTTTCTTTATAAAGAGGCCTGCCTCAAGTATTTCGTGGTAGTGATTCCAAGTGAGTAGGTACTTCAGTCCTCTCTGACTCTCCCTTCTTCCTGAGCCCTTATTCTCTCATTAAAGACTCTCAACACAGGCCCTGGTCTAAAGCTAGCTGGCTTGGGAGCCCAAAGAATACAGAAGACAAGATGCTGCCCCCCCCCCAAGAACAGAAGAAAAGACCTAAAAAGAGACTGAGGGTCTTGGCCACACACTCAGTTCTATATAACGAAAGTAAATTCAAGTAATTGTTCTCCCGGATCATTTGCTTCCAGCCTTGTCGTTTGGCTGGGCATCAGGCAACAAGTGTGCACTGACCAGGTCTGCCTTGGGACCACATCCTTTTTTCTGAGTCACAGAGAGGCCCTGATTGCGGATATGTAGCTAATGGGAAGGTAAATCTTCATTCCTTCCTAGTCCCTGAAGAATCTGCACCTTGCTTCTTTTTTGGACTCACTTTAGTCTGTTCTCCAGTGTCCCCCAAAGGGCCATTCTATAACAACACCTTACACCAAACAGCAGTGTTTTGATTAATGATATATAGCATGTGCAAGGTGGTCCCATGACTCAGCAAGCTCAGTGTGTGTGGTGTGGGGGGGGGGGGGGGTGGGAATGGATCCCGGACTAGGCAAGTGTTCTACCTCTGAGCTACACCTCTTAACCCCAGCTTATGGTTTGGATGATTTCAGGTATCCCTTCTTTTCCTAACCCCCAGTTCATCCGTAAAGATCCACTTGTAAAGCAGATCACCTTATCTACTTACAAAACAAGATTGTGTACATGAAAGACACCACACAAATACGAGGTGTCATCCTGTAAGTCAGTGATGGCGAACTAGACAGAAAGGGATCTGGGTCCTTTCCACACAGAAGAAGGAAAGGGGTAGGTAGTGAGGAGGCCCAGGCATGGCTGCACGAGAGATGGAGGTTTCAGAAAAGCCAAGAGCCTGGAAGGGAGACTGCTGAGTCATGTGGTCTTGTTTCATCCAAGCTTCCCTCACATTCTCTCTGCTTTGATTCCCATCAAATGTGTTCTCCCCTAGCTTCAGGCATGGTGTATTTCCCCCTCTCTGCCTCCATACTGACTCCATCCCCTGGTGTATACACCCCTAGCTCCACCTCGCCTCCCCTCTGCTTTGATTCACATAAAATATGTACACCCCTTGGTTCACCTGTGATATATTCCCCAGCCCATTCCCTCCATGCTGACCAAGGACCCCTGGCTGATAGCTGCAATCATTGGCAATTAGAATTCAGATGAGCCCTGAGAGGGTGTGTTTTGTTTTGTTTGTTTTGTTTTGTTTTTGGTGCCTCACATATCCTATATTTACCCATTTTTTACTTTTTTGCATAGTTTCCTCCGCATATTAAGGTCAAGACCACAGCTGTAGGACATGCTACTCAGATGGGAAAGGAGAGTTAGCGATACAGGAGGTTCTGGACTTCAAGCAGATGGTGGGAGCCCTGCTTCCTACCCAGCACAGCATCTGAACTTTCAGGCTCTAGGCTATCACCCTAGCCCCTGTTTCTGGCTTAAATGATTCTGGAGATCTTCACTTTCTCAGAATGACTTTCAGAGATTTCGAGCTGTTGGGATCTAAACTGTGGGAGGCAGCCCAGAAGCTCCTGAGGAACAAATCAGTTTCAAACAGCCAAAGAGGACCCCTTGAGGGCATGGTGAGCTGGAAGGGGCATCGAAGCAGCTTCCAAAAACAGTTGGAGAGCCCTTCTCTATAAAACAAATGGCCTTTGCTCCTGCCTCTGGATGTGTGGGAAACAACTCTCATGTCAGGAAACTTCAGTGATTCAGACAAATCAACCACAGACAGGGAAACCCAAGCCGGGCCTTGTTTGGGGTTGAATGGTGTCCCCTCAAAAGATATATTGCAGCCTTAACCCCCAGTACCAAAGAATATGATCTTATTAAGAGATAAGGTCTTTAACAAGGTAATGAAGTTAAAAATGAAGCGGTCAGGGTGAGTAGTAATCTGGTAACTAGTGACCTTATAAAAAAAGGGAAGTTTGGACATGTCAGACAGGGAAGCTGAAGAGAAACGATGCAGGGACCAGGAGAAGCAGAGGAGGAGGAGTGGGGATGGGCATCCACCAAGCAAGGAATGAGGAACCAGGAGAAGAAGCTAACGGCTCCATGGAGTAGACCCTTCCCTCCAGCTCAGATGGTGCCTGGCCTTGACGACACCTTGGTCTCAGATGTATCCCTCCCAAGCTCCAACATAAAGTTTTTCTTGTCTGTTTCATACAGCATCCCAGGGAAACTGATTCTGACCTTAAAGGTCAGATGCAAATTAGGGGGAAGGGTAACAGACTGGAGGTTTGAAGGGTGGGGGATGGTGATAACCCCAGAGGGCAAGGGTCAGCTGTGTGCGGTATGTGAAGCTCCTTCTCACATCCATCAGCCCTCCTTTTATGCGATTTCTGGGAATTGAACGCTGGTTATCAGGCTTGCCTGGCTAGAACTTTTACCTGCTGAGCCATCACCCCAGCCCAGAAGTACTTAATTTGAATGATAATTTGGGGGGCTTACAGTCAGTCTCCATCCTTGTAAAAAAAGCAGGACCAGTTGTATAGTTTCAGCAGCCAGTTGCAAAATAAAAGCGTGTGGTTGTCTTCGTTCATATGATGTTGCTATAGCAAACCAAAGACTGGGTAGTTTAAAAAGAATAAAGTGAAGGGTCCCAGAGTGAGTACAAGGGGGATAAGAAAGTCCAATAGAAGGTGAGTGCAATCAAAATACATCACATACATATGTGAAGTTGTTGAAGAACAGATAAAAACTATTTTAAAAAATGATGGAAGCTTATCGGGTTCTTGGTTCTGAAGGCTGAGAAAGACATGGTGCCAGGGTCTCCCCGGCATCCAGTGAGAGCCCTCTAGCAGCACGATAGCTCGGAGAAGGGCCTCCCATGGGGAGGAGGCCAGCGAGGCTGTGGTGAGGACCCCATATCATCAACTCATCTCATCTTAGCCTACCTACCTCCAAATACTTCTAGTCCTGAGTCTACAGATGGACTTTCCAAAACACGAATTTTGCGAGGACACATTCAAACCATTGCGGAAATGCTTTCTTAACGATGACTAAGGAGCTCAAGGTATCAGCTGCAGGACGCCACATGAAGCCGAACATAGGTGCTGGGGGACTGCTCTCCTTACAGACTCACTGCACTGACTCCTCATACACGGAGAGCAAGGCCACCCCACATGCCTGGAACATATCTTTGCAGATTCTGTCACACAACGATCTATCTTTTGTTATTTCGTTTTACATTAAGCTCTTGCATCAATCTGGAGTTCATTTGCTTTGTGATCTGATGTCAATTAATTAAAAATTTTAAGAAGAGACACATAAATGTCCTGACATCTCCCGCCTGAAAAATGTGACAGAGACCAGATTCTCCACTGTGGTCTTGCCAGCCTGTCAGCTTGGGTGCTTGGTCCACACCATATGTATTGCATTCCTAGAAACCCATTAAAGGTTGGCTTTGTGTGTGTCCCTTATGTCACGTTCTTCTTGATTATTTGGTCAAATTTGCTTCTTACTTTGTCTTTAAAGTCAAACTCTGAAGTCTCTTATTCAAGTTTAATAGGGAGGACTTCTCTGGAGCACAGGCCCCTGCGGCCAGGACTCACAGTGTCATTTTTGATCTGGAGGTGGCTCTTAAACAGACAGAGTCAATGGCTAGTTAAACTTTGTCATGAACCCCCGATGAAGTGGCTCGGTCCCTGCAAATTCTGACTGTAGCTCTCCTGGGATCACATACCAGGTGCATCACAACACATGCCCCGTTCATTTCGGTTTCCACTTTCCATGGCTTTGGACTCCCTCTCCACTTTTACTCCGGTTTCCTCACAGGCCTTTTTGTGCCTCAGGATTTAATGGCAGGTTTTATAACTGTGACACCTATGTTAAGGTGACCTTGCACTCGGGGCAAATAATACTGATGTCTACTAACAGCATTGAATGAGCATGTCCGACTTGATTGTTTTTGTCTTGAGCCTAAGGCACTGTGTAACCCTGGCTGGTCCTCATTGTGTAGACCAGGACGGTCTCAAACTCCGTGACCCGGGGAATGCTGGGATTATAGGTGTGGTCACTTTGCCCTTGCTGGCAGCCTTTCCTTTCAACCGGACATGTTTAACTTTTTTAAGGAATGAGTTCAAACAAAAGCAAACGTGTCACATGGCTCCAGGAAGAAAGACTGTGAATGTAAATAATTACTGTACTATGGAGACCATCAGCTGGTCCCCTAGAGATCTATGGGATAGGAACTGAAGAGATTTAGGGTCTTTGCCTTGCTTTACTGCCCGCAAGCTGCATACTGGAAGTGGGTATTTAAGCATTTCTACAGAGGTCATTCCTCACCACCCACCCAAGTTGGGAGGATATGTGGCTAGTCTTCTTTCCCCTCGGAGAGAATTTAAGAGTTAGAAACCACCGACAGCCCGTTAGAAAGTCCAGCATGCATGTAGGGAGTGAAGGGTGAGTGGAGATGACTGAGAAAGAATGCTTTCCTGTGCCCAGCATCAAAGAGGGGAGAGAACAGGAGCTGTTCAGATTGCCTGGTGAGTAGAAAGATAGGGGGGAAGAGCCCGGACTAGGTCATAGAGCTGGCAAACTTCCAAGATGATCAGCTTCTTCACTCTCCTGACCTTAGACAAAGGCTTGGGCTACTTAGAGCATAGGTGGCCACCTAGACTTTTTTCTCCCACCAGCAGGACCCCTGCCCATGGACTGGTTCAACAAGTTCACAACACATCAGGACATGTTTACAAAACAGCTGTGGATCAACCAGCCATCCCATCTTTCTTAAAACTGACCAACCCTAAATGAGAGGAGGAGGACTCTTCAGAAGACTTGAAAACCCCAGCCCTGGGGAAGAGACTGAATTCTGTGGCTTCCAGAGTCCCCCTCCTCTGTTTTGTGGAGAGTCTTTTTTCTCTGTGTGTCTGCTGCATGAGCGGGCGTTGCCGCCCCTAATCAAAGCCTTTCTTCAACGGCTCATTCTCTCTGCTGCTATTGGCCATATTTTGAGATTTTTCTGCTGTAACCTATCATGCTCATGATTTTTTTTTCTGCCTTTTAATTCTGTAACTGGCTAAGAAATGAACCTGGTCAAGACTGCTAGAGTGTATCAAAGGATGATGAGGACACAGGCCATGGCCACCCTGTCCCATTCCCACCTGCTATGTGCAAAAAAAAATGAGTTATCAGCGGTGGGGTGCTTTCCAAGGAGCAATGCAGCACCATCACAATGATGCCACAGATCAATGAGGTGAAGTATTGAGAAATTACATCATCCCATCTAGTAAGTAAATGAAAGGAAAGAAGCTAAGAAAATGATTCACCCCTTCTCCCGGCACTGCTCCGTACAGACGGCAACACAAATGCAGCTCTCCACCCAAAGGGGATACAAGAGAGTTTATTTATTCTGAAGGCAAACCCGAGTGGACGTGGCCAGGGCACACAGACTCGGGCTGCCTCAGGCTCCATTACTCCGACTTGGAAGCAGTTTCACGGCATTCCTAGGATGCCAGAACCAAGAAAGTTATACATCGAGGCATCCATAAAATACATTCGCGGAAACACTGGAGGCGGCTTACAACAAGGTGAGGAAGATCTCAGCTCTAGGCCTTGGATGCTGTTGGACAACACCTGTAGCCCTTCGACTGGTGGAAAACTAGGGTTATATTGGTATAGTACAAAAGCTTTTTTTTTTTTAATCTGTCTGGATGTTATGTCTGCTAGCACTGGAATGTTAGGTTAGACACACAGTGGGTGCAGGCAATGGCTGACGGTCACCCAAGGTAAATTGCAATTAGGCTCCGGATCTGCAATACTCCATCAGTCAGCTGCCACAGACAGAGCTTCTTGTGGGGAAGTCCCCTTCACCTGGGCAAATGGGCAAAGAGGAAACATAGGAGGTAGAGATGTGTTCCCTGAGAAATTCTAACTCCACTCTAGAGAAAGTCATACACTGTAAACTACACTCAAAGATAAATATGTCATGACTTGATGAAGGAGCCTGTTCACAAGCCTTGACAGAAATCTGAAGTAGAAGATATCCCTCTGGGTGGAGAAGTTGTATCCAGCTAGAGCATGGAAGCTGGATGGTCTGTGTCTAGAGAAAGAGAGATAGAGAAGTTCTGCTAAAGAAGTACCCTAGGCAAAGACAAATACAGCTTCTCTGTACCCACAGAGGATGGGCTGCAGGACACACTCCACCATCAGCACCAAAATCCAGAGGTGCTCCAATGGAAGGTACCATACTTGCCTTATTCATCACTGACTGAACATATTTAAATGATCTATAAAGGGCTTCTAGCAAGGAGTGCACATGCTATGTAGCTGGGTTTTCTTTTGTATTGTTTAAGGAATCATGACAAGAAGGAATAAGTCTGTATATATTCAGTACAGATGGAATTGCTTCTCAGGTGCTTTGATTCTATGGCAGGTTGGATCCATGAATTTGGAGCTCCCAGATCTGAGGAGCTAGCTACCAGCCTGTGGCACTCCCTACCAGCGAGGGAGTTCAGTCTCCAGTGGTACAAGTTGCTGATGCTACAGGGTGGCTGGATCCAGACTGCACAGACTTTGAGCACAGGCTCTACCCATACAGTGAGAGCATCCCAATGGAGGAAGACAGGAGCGAGGCTTGGCTCAACAAGGTGAGCGCAGACACAGTGCATGCGCTGGATGGTGGTGTGAGGGCTTGAGCTCAGTACCAGTGTCCTCAGGCTGTTTGGGCAATGGTGGAGTTGACCAGGAACACTGAAGTCATCTTAGTAAGCAGCAGAGAGGGGACCAAAGAAAATGTTACTGTCAGGTATGTTTACTTTTTTTAATGTGTCCTCACAGTGTTTGGATTAGGTACCCTCGGGTCTGTGATTTAGCTGGAAATAAATGACTATTTACTAGAATTTTTTTTTTGTTTATAAAATTGCACACATTCCCCATGGTAGGGTTGAAAGGGTTAGAACGTAGGATTCTGTGGCTGTGATTTACCCTCCCTTATTGTCTAATTTGTCATCCCCCCCCCTTCCAGAATGAGGACAAAACGTTGTCAAAGAAGCTATGGTTTTATGTTGTTGTTGTTTTGCACCCAGAAAAAGTGTATTTGCCTTCCCGGCTTTGCCATATACATCATCAAAACCATCAGGGTGAAGCTCTCTGGAACAGTTATCCCCTTCCATCCCATCTCCTTCCTAAGGTGGGGATGAGGTTTGCATCACAGTCCTATCCAAGTGCACCAGCCACTAGCCTGCAGCCTCCTGTGGGGAGTCTGGCTTTGATTACTTGGAGACAAAAATAATCTCAGCTTGAAGAGAGATCCCAATCACAACTTTCTAAATAATAGACACCAAAATATCCAATACTCTAAATAGACAAACTCAACCCCTGCCCCTTCTGCAAGAGGCAATCGACAGACGTCACAGCGGGCTGTGGTGCCAAGAACGCATTATACTTCCCAGATGCACAGGCTGACACACTCAGCAAACTATGTATGAAATTTCTCTGGAAGAGTCAAGGAGAATAACAGTCCCCCACACCCCATCAACACCACCAACATTAACTGAAGTAACTCCATTCAGAGTGATGGGAGAGGACACCTGGGTGCCATGATGTGGATGCTATAAAGGGACTTGTTATTATCTGCAATGCCTTTTTCTAAGTCTCTAAGCTTTCCCTTTATTCCAATAGCTAAAAATGGAAACTCCTTAAAAAGGTGGCAATGCCATCATCAAATAGAACACAAAGCTGTAAAACTTCTTCTGGACCTTCCATGGGAACAAGGAACCCTTATTGTATGCAGAACCAAAGGGACTAAATCTGGGCCACACCCACCTACTCTTACAACACACACACACACACACACACACACACACACACACACACACTATACCAGTAATGGATATCCAATAACTATATAGATGTTATAGTCTCATGAGAAACAGAAGATGATCTCAAAGATATTTTCACAGAAGTTTATTAGGAACTGGGAAGGTGGCTTTGTTGCTAAAGAGCTTGCTGTGAAAGTATGAGCACCTGAGTCAGATCCATGTGACCTGTGTGAAAAGGCTGTTCACAGCAGTGTGCACCTGTACTCCCAGCGCTGGGGAGGAAGAGACAGGAGGATCCCTAGGGCTTGATGACCAGGTGGATTAGCTGAATTGATGAGTCTCAGGTTCAGTGAGAGACCCTGCTTCAAAAACTAAGATAGAGATCAATTAAAGAAGATACTCAACATTGACCTCAAGCCTCCATACACATGCACAGGTGTGTATGTGTACCCACATACACATGTCTATGAATACACACACACACACACACACACACACACACACACACACACACACACACCCCAAAAAAATAAAAATAAAAATTTAGAGATTTATCTATAACTAGGCACTCTTCTTCAGCTCAAGCCGAGTCTTCCTAACTACTGTCCTTGAAAGGAGCAAGTATGAAGCATAGTTGGTATGATTCACCCTTGGAAATCCTTCTCCAACGCATAGCTTGTGTGGGTTCTCTTTCATGGAGGTCTTATAAGCCTTCCAGTCTCCACTGCTGGGGAAGCAGGCAGATGGGCTTTTGGGTTGACAGACCGAGTGTTAAGCCAGGGGGATTCCCAAGGAAGCTGCTTCTGCTGCTGTCTTCTCCCAGCACCCACCCTTGGCTCTCAAGGAGAGGGAGGCACTTTAGAGCACTCTGCTTGGTTGGGTGCTTAGTTTCTATAGGAGGCTTCCTGTCAAACATTGAATGCTAGCAAATGTGATAAATACATAAACTCACACAAGTAAGAAACATGTTTTCAAACATGGCAACAGTAAAAATGAGTGTAATTAGCAGAAACAACTTTGTCTCATTCTATCCTGGGCTGCCTTGTTAAATAGTATTCTCTCAGCTTCACTCTTCCATCTATACTCAGGGTGTGTAACAAATGTGATTTTTGTTTTGTTTTGTTTTTTGAATTAGCAAAAATGTTAAGACTGACCAAAATTCAGATCCATTTGGGAATGCTGTTTTCTTTTTTTGTTTGCTTGTTTTTGTTTTTTCAAGACAGGGTTTCTCTCTGTATAGCCCTAGCTGTCCTGGAACTAGCTCTGTAGACCAGGCTGGCCTCAAACTCAAAGAGATCTGCTTGCCTCTGCCTCCTGAATGCTGGGCTTAAAGGCATGCACCACCACTGCCCTGCTGGAAATGCTGTTTCTTACAGTCCCCCTTCCTCACCTTGGGGAATGAGGAGGTATTTAAAAGCATCTACACATCTCTGAAAAGTGACCCAGCAAATGAGCTTGGGAGTTTTACTTTGTTTTAGGAGGCGATGCTGTTCTTGGGTTTTATGGGGGTTGCTTTTGTCTTTTGTTTTGGGTTTTTTCCACTGCTGTTTGGTAAGCCACCTTCTCTAGCCCCCCACACAATGCATCCTGCTCATCTGACATATCAAGCCTGCTGAGAAAGGCAGTCTGTTGGAGATTCAGGACAACACTACTCTACCAGTTTTCAGTGAATTCTATGAAGTTCACTAGCCTTTAGGGAGCAGCAATTCTCTTCATTTTGCAATCTAACAGCAGGCTCCCCTCAGCCAGCAGAATAGCAGGGAACATCTACATATAACTCTGAAATGCCACCTTTAATTTCTAGTCAACAAATGATTATAATCCCATGAAGAGAGATGTCCCATTTTTATGACTAGAAACATGAAGAATATGGAATCCAGCTTATTCCCACTAGGAAATCCAATTCAAAACTAAATCCAAATTGAATTCAAATTTCAGAAATAGAGCCTATCTGCTCACCACTCTACAAAAATCAGTATATGGACACTTCTTCCTTGTCACGACCCTAATAGGGTGTTGTGTTTTGGTTTTTTTGTTTTGTGTTGAGCAAGGGAGAACATGAAGTTGGGTGGAAGTGTGCGTAGGAGGACCTGGGATGAGTTGGGGAGGAAAAAATTGGATCAAAATTTATTTTATATAAAATATTAATTAAAAAAGAAAGTAACTACTTTCCTTATTAATGGAAGCCACAAGACTTATTTCTAGACAAAACCACAGTGAAATTTGGTAAAGGTAAATAATCCCACTAGTGTGAAGAATTCAAAAGACCTAAGGTAGAAGAACTTTGTGACAAGGGTGTGTGTGTGTGTGTGTGTGTGTGTGTGTGTGTGTGTGTGTGTGATTTCTGTGACTTTCTCAGTGATAACAAAGCCCTGTAAGAAAGAGGAATAGTGAATTTTTCCTGTCAGATATAATCTGTAGTCTTGTTTAAGCACAAGGAAATAGGATTAATGGCACTGGGTCTATGGTATCAGGAATCTACCATACCCAGAAAGGGTTTTATAACTCATGTCTGAAGACTTCAAGACTTTCTGCTTTTAGCTGTGATACTCTAGCTTGTATCTCCCACACAGAGCTACATCAACCCATTTTATAAAGGAAAAGAAGGCAATCTGTTTAAGGGAGTCAGAGAGATAAGAAGTAGCCAAGAGATGACTCAAGGTCACAGACAGAAGGGAATCAAGGCCCTGGCTACCTCAGCAGCATACATGGGAGGATGTGCTCAGAGGCAAACTTGCCAGAGAATGGGGCTGAGATTGTTCATAATGTTTCATACACAGTGTCCAACAATCAGTCCGAAAATGTCAGAGATACATGGATATAGGACCAAGAACACAAAAGAAAGAGGTAGAAACAAACTCATGGTGATGCAAGTTATCTTCTATGGCCTCAAAACAACAACAATAACAACAACAATAACAACAACAACAACAACAACAAAAAACCTGACATGAAATTGTTCAGTGAAGCAGGAAAGGGCAGGAAGAGCAGTCTGAGAAGTAAGACCTGTGAAGAACAGCCCAATATGAAATACAAACTGAAAAATAGGTGTACAACATTAACAGTCCATTTAGTGGTTTCAACAACAGGCAAACAGCCCTGTGAGAAAGGACAAAAGGTGAAGCCATGCTGGCAGACCATGGGGAATGCAATGGATGTGGCATTTACATCTCAGAAGGAAACGGGCAGGGAAGTGGAGGTGAAATTTCCCTTAGAAAACTTCCTGAAGCAAAAGTTTCTAGACTGAAGTCATCAAGCCACAAATTCAAGAAATATGATGATATTCAAACTGAATGGGAACAAAGAAATTATATCTTCCTAGAACTGCTAAAAATGAAAGAGAGAGAGAGAGAGAGAATATATTCTCTCCTTCAAAGGATCAGTAATAGAATTCACTGCTGGCTTCCAAACAGAAACAATAGTATTGCTGCAATTTGGATCTGGGAGGTGCCTCAAAGGCCCATGCACTGAAGTTGGTCATCGAGATGGTACCACTGGAAGGCAGTAGAATGTCTATGATTGGGACTACGGAGAGGTCTTTAGAAAGAGAATGCACGGTGAATTTCAATGTCTTTTGGCACAATAACAATACCGTACGGATACTAGATATATATAAATTAAAGTGAAGGAGAATAACCCCCAGTGGGACTCTCACAGTGAAAATGATTCAAGTACCGGATTATATGCTTAACCACAACGAGATCATGTCACTGTCACTAAGAGTGACCACTGAAGGAATGTAAGAGAATTAGCAGCTGACAATTAGTGATATCAATACAAACCATGAAAAATGCTGGCTCATCATACAGCTCAAAAATAAAGAGACTTAAATTCATTTCTTTCAGTAACTGATGAGATGAGAGTATAAAATGTTAAAATATGGAGATTTTGTACATGAAATACTGAACTCAGCAACTACAAAGGACATACTTTCTCAAATTTACATGAAGCACCATAAAGTTAGTCTGTGTGTTATACCCTAAATAAAACAGATTTTGACTAATTTAAAGAGTCTGGTGGCTGGGGAGATGACTCAGTTGTTAATGTACCTTCCACAGAAACATGAGGACCTGAACTTGAATTCCCAGAACCCACATAATGCCAGGTGGGTATGGAGGCCCAACTATAATTCCAGCATTCTAAATGTAGAGGTAAGGGATCCTCAGCACAAGCTGGCTAGCCAGACCCTCTTACCTGTGAGCTCTGGGTTCAACTGAGAGACATGTATCGTGAATGGGCTCTAGGTTCAACTGAGAGACCTGTCTCAACGAATGAGGTGGAAAGCAACTGAGAAGCACTCCCTAAGTCAACTTTGGGCCTCCACACACCCCTGCACATACATGTGTGTCCACACATACATGCAAACACACATATGCACAAGAAGTTTTAAAGAGTGGCTGGAGAGATGGCTCAACAGTTAAGAGCACTTGACTGCTCTTCCAGAAGTCTTGAGTTCAATTCCCAGCAACCACATGGTGGCTCACAACTATCTGTAATAGGATCATATTCCTCCTCGTGTGCGTGAAGACAGAACACTTACATACATGAATAAATAAATCTCAAAAAAAAATGAAGCTATATAGAGAATATTCTCTGAGATCAGAAGAATTGCATTAGAAATTATGAACGAGAACTCCTGGAAAGAAGCTGTGTCTGTAAAGACTGATTGACTTCGGGCTGCAGTACTTGGAAGAAACTGGAATGCTACAGGTCCAAAGGCCAATTATTTTATCTTGGGCTAGTTGTAGCCCTCCAGAATAGCCATCCCTTGTCCACCTGTAGGTCAGAACTAACATCCTGTGACTAATAAATACAAACCTTTTAGAATCTATTAGCTTCTACCAACCCAAAGGCTAAGAATATCATCAGACAGCATCTTGGACCCATAGAAAAGCTTCCTCTACCTTGCTGTACCTGTCTTTCTGATGTACCCATCAATGTACTTTAAACTGGTCTTGACTTATGACATTTTTTGTTCTCTAAAACTATAAAGTTTCGTGAAACTGCTTCCACATTGGAACATGGAATTTGGGGTAACCTCAATCTGTGTTCCTGGGCCATCGTCACTCAACATGGCTCCAAAATAAACTCTCTCTCATTTCCTTTAAAATGAGAGCTGTGGTTTTGCATCAACATCATCAATGTATAGATGACAGTTACTACAAATACTTAAAAATTCAACAAGATTTTTCTAAATGACCAATGTGAAAGGAGAAATGAAGCTGGATATCAGAGAACATTTTAGATAAAGGGAGAATGAAATCACAGCACAACAAAACTGTGGGCCATCGCTAACATAATAACTGCCGGAAACCAGAAGCTTTGAACACATATGGAAGAGGAAGAGGTATCTGTTTCAAGATCATACAGATGAGAAAAGCAAATCAAACTTAAAGAAGGAAATTAAGATCAAAAGTCAAAACTCATCACTTCGGAAAAACTAGAACAACAGTATTAAAAAATAACACAGCTTTTGAAGGGGGAGGAGAGGGACATTTCCAACACTGAACCCAAAAAGAAAGCATCACCACAGACCCTGCAGACAGTCACAGAGTAAGATAGTTTTTAAAAACAAATTTGTATAAATGCATTTGAAATTTTAAATCATATCACACATAGTCCTAGGAAGTATAATTTGGAAAACTGACATAAGAATCCTAAATGCAGTAAAAAAAAAAAAATCAAGTGCATAATTTAAAACTTCCTCATAAAGAAATTTTGAGTCTTGAAGAGCTTCATTGCTAAGACCTAGTAAATATTTAAGGAAGAAATAATAATTTTAAATAAAATCCTAAGGACAAAGGGCACTCAAAGAGAGTACTTCCCCTAATTTAATTCTGTTGCTAATACACTAACACTACCAGAACTTGGGACGGATACAGAGATAACAAGAAGTAAAAAATCATTGGCCAGGTTCTCTCATGAATACAACTGGAAAAGTTCCTAACCGTGGGTGCCTTGCAATATATATATGGGGGATGGGGGAAGAGATTGAAAGGGTAGAAAAATTTGCTTATTCATGGATAGAAGCATTATGTGCATAAGAAATCCCAAGGAACTGATATTTTATTAGAATTAATATATGAACCTAACAAAACTAAATAAAATTTTTAGTGTATAAAACCACATTGTTTTACTATTCAAAAGCAATACAAATGAGAAAAAAAGACATCATAAAATAGCACCAACAGTCTATTTTTTTAAATACCTAGGAACAAGCCAAATTAGCAATAGGAAATGCCATTATTCCCATAAAATTAAAAATCATTACTGAGAGAAACAGAAAAAGACATAAACAATAAATACAGAGATATAGCTTGTCTATGGAGTAAAATGTTGGATACTATATATTGCAAATCAGTTTCTGGCCTTGCCTGGGATCAAACCCAAGCCTTGTGTATGCTGGGCAAGCGGTCTACCACTGAGTTACATCAGCAGCACTTGTGTGGTGTGTCTGTGCTCTCCCAGTCTTTATGTGCAGTCAACAGAGTCTCCCTTAACATTCCTGTGTGTGTGTGTGTGTGTGTGTGTGTGTGTGGGGGCATATATGTATATATATATGTGTGTGTGTGTGTGTGTGTGTGTGCCTGTGTATGTGTATATGCGTGTGCATGTATATGTGTACACACACATGTGCACTGATGAGGTGATTCTAATGTTAAAATTCAAGATAATCTTGAAAAATATGTTCATGTCACCAGATGTAAGAGACATTATAAAGCTACCATAACTACACAGTGTGATACTGGCATAAGAATAGACCCAGAACATATCTGGTAGCCCTGAAGAATGTGCACCATGCTGTGTATCAGTACAAAATAAATCATTAACCACCACCTCTCATCACATATAACACATATTCCAGAGAGATAATAGGCCTTTATGAGAACAGTTAAACAATATTTTTTTTAATTTTGTATATATGCTTGTTTGTAAAATAATTATTGTACCTAGGATATGCATTTAAATCTTTTATTTGATGTTGAGTGTTTTGCCTACATGTAAGTTGATGCACCACGTGTGTGCCTAGTGCCCATGGAGGTGAGAAGATTGTATCAGATCTCCTGGAACTGAAGTTACAGGTGGTTGTGAGCCACAACGTGGGTGCTGAGAATTGAACCTGAAAGAACAGCCAGTGCTCTTAACCATTGAGTCGTTTCTCCAGTCTCTAGGGGTATACATATGTAAAACCGTTCAAATGGTTTCTGCCATAAAACATGGAAATGGATTGTGAAGTGTGATGCATTCATCTACTGAGTGTGGTCTGGGTCTATTCTTATGCTATTGAAATAGCATTGGAATTGAATGACTATTACCACATCTAATGACATGGGTGACACTCACAGATGTCATACAGTACATTAGCTGTGCATAAATTCCTTGTGACAAAAATTCCTGAGAGGAAAAACTTAAAAGAGGGCAGAATTACTGAGGCTCATTTTTCACATGGTTGAGTCCGTTGTTGCTGGGTCCCATGGGCTTGGGTAGAAGATTATAATGGCTAGAGCATGTGCCAGAGAAGGCTGTAAGGCGCACACCCTAGTGACCTAGTGCCCTACTTCTTCCAGCTAAGCTTCATCTTCTAAAGTTTCCACAGCCTTCCAGAAGAACACCACAGGCTGGGCACTAAGTACTCAACACAGAAGCCCCTGGAGGGACATTCATCTTCCAAGTTACTATCTCCCCAAACACCAGACGCTCAAATGTACCAGGCCAAGCAAATCAATAATGATGGGAGACAGGGATATGTTTCAGTCCTGTTTGAGGAGGAAATGGTCCAATGGCAGAAGAGAAAGCCAACAGAAAGAGCAGAGCTGAGCTGTGTGGGAAACCAGGTCCCAGGGAGGCACTGGGACCTGGGACGAGACCGCATCTAAGTACTTTTAGCTCCAGCCCTGAACTGTCCATTTCAGGAAACTTTTCCTCTCTGTTGAGTGTCCGTCATTTGCACCAGTCTCGGAAGCTACCTCCTGTAAAACCTGAACCCTGAAAAGATCATTTCCTCCATTTATAACAGAGGGAACACAAGCAGGCTTTTTTCTATTTTTTTTTAATCTAGCTGTGTCAGAGTTTATATTTTGTTGGCCTTAATTCCCTCATCCAGGAAGCAGGAGTCTGAGTTTGTGAGCAACCCGGATTTTGTGTTTTTGCAGCAAGTTAGTTTGTCACTGTTTGGGGACCTGCAAGCATGTTCCAGCACATCTCAAATACAAATTTCTTCTAGGTGCTTTCAGATTGTACAGAATATGTATGTGTATAACTATTCAAAACTCCATTTCCTCTGGATACAAAAGCTGTGTCATGAAAGACACAACTTCTGTGATGGGTTCAATTCTGGTCCCTAAAACAGAGACATGGAAATCATAGCCCTCATCACCTATGAATGTACCTTTCTCTGGAAATAGAGTTATCGTGACATGCTAGGGGGGCGTCACCCTGGAGGAAGGTGAGCTCTCAATCCAACAAGACTGATGGCTATGAAAAGGCTGTGTGAAGGCAGGGAGAGGCAGGGAAGGTAACGAAGTCCCTTCTTCATCATCCTGGTTGTTCTTTCGATGCTGGATGAGAAGGTGAGGTGTCAAGCATGGATGAAGAGGCATGGGCATATAAAGAATGAGGAAAAGCTATTGTCCTTGCCCCCATGGTAGGCAGAGAGCAGAGAGAGCTCAGAGGCCCTGCAGCCAGCCCTGGCATGCATTAGCCATGCATCTAGTTTAAAGACTTCAAATCCCTAAGTGCACTGGGAAAGCTTCTCATCAGATGACCAAATGAAGGAGGAGCCTTAAGGTTTTAGGTTTCTCATGGGTAGGATCCAGGGATATTGGAGGAGTGAGAAGGAGAAAAAAAAAGTGAGCAGCAGGAACCCTGGTGTGGAAAGAATTAATTATTTTACAAACAGAACTTAGAGAGTTAAATGCTGCCGGCAGTCCTGCTGAAGACTGTGCATGGCACTTCACTTCAGTTAAGAAGAAAAGAGTAACCCGAATGTCCCCTGCTTTAGACTTTACGAATGACACCAGGGCTGGGTAAGAGAATTTCAATTCAAGGCAAAGCCTGTTTCTTGAGCTTCTGTTGAGTTCAAGACACTGTGCTAAGGGTCAGATAGTAAACAATGAACAAATAGAGTCTGGTCCTTGAGAAGACCCTTCCCACTTGAAGAGGGAAGGAATCATGTTTTTAACTCAGAATATGAGGCAGAGAGAGACACTCCACTAGACCGAGCTGTAAGTTGAGTGTGCTCTGCTAATCAGCCATGAGCACAGGCAGCTGGTGTCCATTCATTTGGTTCAGCCATCTTTACTATTTCCATGATTGTTGTACAATTAAGACTGTAGCTTAAGTTACCTGCCCAGGTAGCAAAGGAAGCAGCCAGCCAGTTGCAGACATGAATATCTATTGTTGCCAGAGCTCATATACTTAAACATTGTGCTAATTCTTACAGAACACAACTCTGGCTGGTGGTAGGGTGTGCAGTTAGCTTCTGTCAATTTGACACAAGCTTGACTTGTCTGGGAAAAGGAAACCCCAATTAAGAAAATGCCTCCATCAGATTGGCTTGTAGGCGAGTCTGTGGGGAGCATTTTCTTAACTCATGATTGATGCAGAGGGCCCAGCCCACTTCGGACAGGGCCAGCCCTGGGGAGTAGGTCCTGGGTTGCATAAAAAGGCAAACTGAACCAGCCATGGAGGGCAAATCAGCAAGCAGTGTTCCTCTATAAACTCTGTTTTGGATCCTGCCTTGATTTCTTACCTTGACTTCCCTTCATGAGGGACCATAAGCTGCAAGATGAAAACAATCCTTTTTCTCCCAAAGTTGTTTTCAGTTATGGTCTTCATCACAGCAACAGAAAGAAAACCTGAACATGAGGGTAGATAGGTTTAAGATTAGCTTTATCAGCAAAGAATATCCTTTAAGAGGTGCTGGAAACAAAGGTGGGCAGTAAGAGCTACCTAAACCATGCACAGGAGAGGGCAGGAATCCTGACGTGCCCACATAGTACTAGAATATGGTGTCTGCCGTGGACAGAGCTAACAATTATCAATTGCCAAAGTCCTTTCTACTTCCCAGACTGTGACTACACGAGGCTCAAAGTGCAAAAGCCACCGAATCAAAGGGAGCCTGGAGGGCCACTTAGGACACAGAGAAGTGGGGCCTTCCTAGGAACGCCGTGGATTCTGAGCTGGCAACAGCAACTGTGTGTGTGAACTTAAAAAGCCAATCACCAACTCAGCCCTTCCGGCTTCATATTTATAGTTAAGGTCTGAAAAGCCACCAGCTTCTTCCAGCTTAATCTTTTTCAGGTAAATATTATGTCAGAAAACTTCGAGCCACGGAGAACGTGTTGGCTGCGTGACATGGACGGAGGCATTGCCACCTGACTCAGCAGCACCCGATGTTGTGATAAAGCTGGTCCATCTGAACATCGTGAAGATAAATAAGTAGAGAGGAGGAAACAGAAAACCAGAGATGTGATTCCCCTTTGGCGCCATTTAGTCTAAGCCTCGCCCTGGTTAGAGGAAGGGAAGAGAACTATGAGTTCCCTATTTTTCCTACTGGGTCGAGGGCCCAGTGCCACCACAGGGTCGACATTAGCTCCAATTCTTTATTTAGTAAAACAAAAACTCCATGAACATTCTGGCACTCCGAGGCATGAGTTGGCTCCTCCAAACTGAGACCTCTGCTATTTAGGGACTCGGCAAAACAGAAAAAATGTGTATTACCAAATAACTATTTAGAGAAAATATTGAAAAAAGATTGAGAGGGAACTGTTTGTTTTAATATGGTCTGTTTACAATGCATTATTGCTGGACTGCAGAGTGTGTGCTAATGGAACAAAAATGCATTTGCATTCTTTTAGGGTCAAAATAGCCATGTTCAGACAGCACACCATAATCTCTCTTGTGGTTATTTTTCTTCTCCCTTTTTTTTTCCTGGCATTTGGTGGATTCTAGAAGTTCATCGAATCCAACCTTTGGCTAAACTTGCCAATATTGCTATAAAATAAAATATCCTTCCTTCCATTGTCCTGAAGCATCAGTTTTTAATATACCAACATCTCTCCGATGTTAATGTGTAGAGGAAAGAACTAGAGAGTTTGGGGACATGGACCTCCACTCCCATCTCTTGGTTTTGTGAATTGTAAGGTCTCCTGTGGGGTGTGAATTGAAGTTGTCCCTGGTTGAAGGGCCACACCTTGCTATCATGGCTCCTCTCACAGAGCAAAAGTACAGTGCAGTCAAAGACACACTAACATGACTCAGAAGCCCAACTGTGAGAGGGGGGCCTGGGAATTCTGGGTTTGAGGTAGACAATGATAGGTTTAAAAAAAAAAAAAAAAAAAACCACCCAATGTGACCCTCTTCTACGTCCCGGGCTCTGGAACTGCTATAGAAATGTCACTGGAACCCTACTCAGATCCATGATTCAAGCGCTGGGCTTTGGCTCCACTCTTTAAGAGAGAAACATTTCATTCGCTTCCAGATATGAAACCAAGATCTGAGTCAACCATCTCCTGCCCCTGTGAGAACAACCTGGGCAGTGGCCAATGTATATAGCGATTCCGACAACCACACAGAGACCGGGAGAATCCAATCCCATTGTTTGCATCGTGGCATCCATCAGACCCCAATCATCCTGCTGATGTCAAGCAACTAATTACGTTTTCTGTTAAAAGGCTCAGGGTTTGTGTGAGTTAGTTTTCTATTGCTGCAATAGAACACCATAACCAAGGCAACTTAACCGAATATGGAGCTTATCTGGGATCGGGTCCACAATGATGGAGCGGAGGCAGCAGGAGGCAGGTATGGCATCTGGCACAGAAGCTGAGGATTCACATCTTGAACCGCAAGCATGAAAAGGAGAGAACTAGAAATAAAGTCAATCTTTAAACTGTCAAAGGCCACCCCTCATGATGCCCTTACCCCAGCCAGGCCACACCTCCTCCACTTCCTGAAACATCGTCACCAGCTGGGGACCAGGTTTGCAAAGGCCTGACACAAGGATACATGTGTGTCACTCAAACCAACCCGGATGGGTTTTGTGTCATTTGCAAGAAAAGAATACTAGATAACACACCTGTTTGATGAACTTTTATAGCAGAAGTCCTAATGCTCATTAGCGTTCTTATTATTCAGTGTTGTCAAGGGAGGACACTCACGCAATGCCTAAAATTCATATTTAGTAACTCAAGCTCCTAAGTATGCTGTCTCTTTACCTTGCTTTTTCCCTCAGTAATTAACTTAACTCAGAAATGTCTGCTAGCCAACTCACAGACTTCCAAACTCTAACCTTCATTACTCTGTCAAGACTCTAGAGGAACATATCTGTGTTTGCAGACCTCCCTGGATTAGTACTGAAGCACACCCTCCTCTGTGAAACTACAAGTCTAAATCAGGAGCTCGGGGACTGATGAGATGGCTGGGGAGAGGGGGTTAAGAGTGCATGCTGTTCTTGCAGAGGATCCAAAACAATTCCTAGTACCCATATCAGCCAGCTCACAACCATCCCTAACTCCATCATCAGGGGATCTGTTGCCCTCTTCTGGGCTCTGCACCCATGCAGAGAGTGTGTGTGTGTGTGTGTGTGTGTGTGTGTGTGTGTGTGTGTGTACGTATGCACACACACTCATACACACATAATTATAAAAATAAATCTTTTCTAAAATCAAGAGCACATAGCATCTTCTTACTAATCTAAAGCTGAAGGGCTCTGATGGCTCTACTTCTCAAAGTTGATTCAATCACTTTAGTCAAAAGCAATAATAAAGTTATCTTTTTGGTGGTTCTGGGAATCTAATAATTTTAGGGTTCTGTAGTTGACTCAGAGGCTATGCTAAAAAAAAAAAAAAAACTCTATTCCCAAGAACATCCTGGTACATTCTAGCATTCAATCATCTCATATGAGTAGTTGTCCATGAATGTGTGAGATGCCAATCATAGCATACTGCACTGGGTAGAGACTTAAAAAGTGAGGAATTAAGTTGATTCCAGTTTAATCATCAGATATATACGGCCTTAGTTCTCAGAAAACACACTGACTCATCAATCCATCAATACTCACAAGTGTAAACACAATTCTTATCTTAAGGGAAAGCAAATCTAATAAGAAAAACAGGGCCAAACACTAACAAAATACAGGAATACTACTAGCCCTAGAGCATGGCTGGCCAAATGGATGCATTTTGACCTTATGAGGCTGCCACTATCCGCTTTCCAGCTCTTACAGGACCAGCAGCACAGCCCACCACCAGTCAACTTGTGGTGAACACAGCTGGCTGCCCACCTTATCCTTCTTTTCTTCTTATGGCCAGAGCCCCCATTACCTTTGAGAAGACAAAGGGCTCTAGTATGACCCCTGAATCATGACTAGACCATTGACTCTTTCCCCAATACCATACCCAATGGGATGCCATTGTGACCCCTTCCTTACCAATGACAAGGGGCAATCACTGTGAGTCTTGATAAATGGAGAAAATACTGGCAGTGTTTCTTACTCTTACCTTTTCTTCTGCACATATACAAGCGATGCCTGGGACAGTGATCATGGTAAAAGACGCAAAGATTGCAACCCAGCCAGCTCTGACATCACTCAGCAACTTAACGAATACCCGTGGTACCAGTCTTCCTAGTATATGAGAAATATTAATCCACCTGCGTTAGCCATGTTTTGTATGACTTGTAGCTGAACTCAGTGTTGTAAGACATAACACTCTCATTTTGTACTAATCATCTGTGCCCTCAAACATTGTCCCCAAAAACGTCAAATTTCTTTAAATCATTGCCAAAAACATATACCCTTCTCCAAAACATAATGAAGACAGCAGAAAGAATGCACTGTCAACCCTGAAGACAATTTTGCAAGGCAACTCTGAGAGATGTTTTCAACTAAAGATGTCTAATGCAAGTGAGTGGCCTCACAGAAGATTCCCTGGGTTATAACCCTTGGTTCAAAAGGAGATGGCATCACATCTCATATGTACTACAACCGAACGAAATGATGACTAAAGCCATGATCTAGAAAAATTTGTGAGTGCAGTCTTTACTTAGCATCCTAGGCTTTTTGTAGTTGTCAAAAGAAAATGTTCAGTCTACTCAGACCACACATAAGGTTGTTGTGCCTCAGTGGGCCTAGTTTGCTTTCATCCTGGCTTACTGAGATTCACCTACGTGATCATTCCCAAGATCCAGTCTATGCCCTAGGTCTTTTATTAGATATTTAAAAACAAGGCCACTTCAGTATTTCACTAAATTTTTTAACAGTTTGACCAAACCTTCCAGTTCAACATTTTTATCAGTGACAAAATGGAATTGTTTCATAATAGATATTTTGAAAATATAAAATGAAGAAAATTGAGCAGAGATGACTTCATGGTAACATCGCAGCTGTCGCAGAACAAGCTTTCAAATTGCAAAACATATAGTAAACGGGATTCTAATGACAAATCCACTCCCTTCAAGCCAAATTCAGAGCATGGAAATCCACGTATAAATCCTAAAAGAACTAGAAAAACACGGCTGAGTACACATCTGATTTAATATGAAGCAACACCGACCACAAAACCAAAGAGAGGGTTTTAAAGAAAAATAATAATGAAGAGTGCCTGAAAGAAAATGTTGGAACTTCTGTATGTCACACATATCAAAAAGTGAGGATGGACAATGGAGTGGGGGACAGCTGTAACAGACTGCTTAAAAACGGGCAGAGCAGATAATCAAGAGACAAAAACGGGCAGGAAGAGAAACACAAAGTTCAGCCAAGAAGACATGCATGTTACCAATAAATGTTTACTTCACATGTGCCAAATACTGAGCCATAGTAGTAAACACGGGGCTCATGGAGCTTGCAGTGGTTGCTAGGGTGTGGAAAACGGTAAACAATAAAAGCAGTGACTAACTGTGATCCAACACCATCACCTGTCCTTTGTGGCCACCGTGAATCTTGGAGGTGTCAACAGGAAGGAAGTGAAATGGGTACACAGTGGCCGCTGTGCTTTCTAAGTGAGTGCAAAGCATTCAGACAGACACCTGAGCAGAGTCTATCAGAATCCTCGTGGGGCTGGAGAGATGGCTGAGGGGTTAAAAGTACACACTGCTCTGCCAGGGGAGCTAATTTTGTTTCCCAACACCACTCAGGATGGCTCAGAGCTGCCTCTAACTCTAGCTTATGCCTCCAGCCTCCATGGGCACCTGCACACACAGGCACACACACACAGGCACACACACACAGGCACACACACACACGCACCCATAATTAGAAATAATGAAAATAAAAAGTTTAAAGCTTTCAGGTGCTCCATGTTCTTTGATGTGAAGAACTGACTTTTAAGAAATCATTGTGAAGGAAAATAATAAAATATGGTCGAAAAGCCGTGTGCAGTTAAAACACTCACATATTGCTTCATAAGAGCACATGAACAGCAGACAAAAAAATGAGAAACAATCCAAACGTCAACAGATGACAAATGAGTTAAGTAAATTTGAAGTATTCATAAATCTGAATTTTTTAAAACCTGATTTTAGAAAATAAAGACATGAAAGTGGTGTGGTAAGATGAGTGACAAAATGTGTGTGTGTGTGTGTATGTATGTGTGTGTGTGTGTGTGAACGTGTATGAGTATGTGTGTGAATGTATGTGTTTCCAAGGAAAAAGCATGTGCCTTTTCAGTTTGAGAGTGTCTGTTTATTTTGTTTCAGGCTTCATTATAAAAACAATAGCCTCATACATATGAACAAGAACTCCATCATCATACCTGTAGTCTCTACTTACAAGGTTATTTATTTATTTGTTTGTTTGTTTGTTTGTTTATTTTGGTTTTTGAGACAGGGTGTCTCTATGTAGCCCTGGCTGTCCTGGAACTCACTATACAGACCAGGCTAGCTTCAAACATACAGAGCTCTGCCTGCCTCTGCCTTCCATGTGCTGGGATTAAAGGCAGGGGCCACCATGCCCAGCTTGAATTTTTTTGTTTAAAAAATTAGCCAATGCTCATTTGGTCATCTGATAAGAAGCTTCCTCAATACATTTATAAACTGGAGGGAGGGTTAATGCATGCCAGAGCTGACTACAGAGCTTCTGATTCTTCCTGCCCTGTGGTGTGCCTGAGCTATGTATGCATATCATGTGCATACCAGTGTCCATGGAGGTCAGAAAAGAAAGTTGAGTCCCACAGAACTAGTGTCACAGGCACTTGTGAGTTGTTGGATGTGGGTGCTGAGAATGGAACCTGGGTCCTCTGTAGGTTCTCTAGGCTGCTGAGACATCTCTCCCACTTCACCTACTGCTTTCGGATAGAAAAGCAAAGATATCTCTGCAATGTCTTTTCAGGACTGTTAGTAACAGTAGAGATTTTTGTTTTGTCCTGGAACTCCCATTGCAGAACAGGTTGGCCTCAAACTTGCAGAGATCCACTTGCTGCTGCCTCCCAAGTGCTGGGATTAAAGGTGTGTACCACCACCACCTAACAAGTGGCGTAAATTTCAACTTCAATAAAACTCACAGTTGGGACCAAGGTCTGTGGCTATCATATTTCTGTACATTTTGTAAGCAGAGGCACTGGCTACCATGGGTCTTGACAATATTTTCAGGATGTGTCCACAGAAAACAGCCTGGGGAATTAGAATAGTGTCTCCCTCTGAAGCAAAGGGCATGCACAGTCATTACTCATTATAAAACCTAGGCCCTCAAATTTCCTGACAGTTCCATTGTGATACAAACCCAGAGCACACAGCATTCACCTGGGCCTTTCCATGGTATGCTAATTGGGCTCTGAGTGCCAAGGAATTAGTGCAAATAAGATGTTTATGCTGCTTGTGCCCAGAAATCATGCGTCTTCTGACAACATTCAGGAGACAGTGGCAAATGTTAAGTCCTAAATAGGATGATGTCTAAGACCTTACACAGTTCTTAACAAGTGTCTGTATGAACCATAAGCTTTAAGCAATGGCTGCCATATGCACTAAAAAGCATACCAGAATTTGGGGAAATATGAGGAAACCATGCTTATAAGCATATAAAATACAGCTTTTAAAGGTATGTTGCATGATCAGCCTCATCAGGCAGAATTCCTGCTGGCCTCCTCTGGTCTGCATATAATCACTACAAGACAGCAGGACACCTGCTGAGAATATAATCAAAAGCGGACAGGAAGAAAGAGACTAGTCTAGGATCAATGGTGAGATCTGTAGAAAAACACACTAGAAACAAAATAAAAGCAACAAAAACATGATTCACTAAATTACCATTGTTATAATCGAGCAATATATTATATATATATTAAATATACAATATAATGTAATGATGTGCATGATTACACCTAAACAGACAGTAATGCCACCTACATAAGCCCTGTTACATGCATGAGCCCATTTTCATTATGAAACTATTAACACAAGCAGACTATACAAATTCATGAAAGATTTGATGAGGCATCAGAAGCGCAATTAGAAACAGAGTATGAAGCAGGAGTCAGTAAAAGGTCCTGCAGATACGCCTTGGTAAAGAAGGGGCTGTGGCGCTATGGCAAACATGAAGAACAAGATTGAGAAAAGGAAGCAAAACTAACAGGCGACAGACTCATCAAAGGTGGTGTCCCTGGAGACACCTGCAGAACGAACGGGCCAAAATGGAAGCTATAATTCAAGAAAACACTACAGACAGGATGACTTGACTCTACGTATTGAAAAATTACACCACATCTCAGAGGGGAAACACAGCCCCGGAACAGCCCAAAGAAGATGGCAAGAAAGTGTTCAGCGAGCTAGAGACTTCTCCACAGTTAGAAGACAGGGAAGCAATACCTGTAAGTCTGAGTGGGAGGCAGGCCCTTGCTGGGCTTCGCCGCAGAGCATTACCTGCTCTTCTGAGTTATTCCTTCTCCTCTTCCCGTCTCCTTCAAAAGAGAAAGAAGACATAAAAATACACAATGACCAAAGCCAAATGTGTAAGCAGAGTGAGAGTGTATTACAGAAAAGGATTCACACTGGACCAAAGAGAACCAATCATACTGTGCTATAGACAAGGGTCAGGCCTTGGGAGATTATCCGATTAGGTTAGCTTCTGGGCATGCCTGTGAGGGATGATCTAGACTAGGTTAATAGACATGGGAAGACTCATTTTTACACGAGTTAGAGACTGAAGAGAAAGGAGAAAGCAAGCTGATCACCAGCATTCATCTCTCTCTGCCTCCTGACTGCAGGTGTGATGTGACCAGCTGCCTTGTGTTCCTGCTGTGATGGCCTCCTCACCATGATGGACTGCACCCTTAAACTGTGAGCCCCCCAAAAAACAAACACACGCACACACACACACACACACACACACACAAAACCAACTTTTCTTCCTTAAGCTACTTTTATCTGCCTCTTTTAGCACAGTAAAAGTGACAAATCCAGTCTGTCTCCATGCACATGCCAATCACACCAGATGGGGAACACTAGGACTTCATTGGAGAAATGGGAATAAGGACCCCCGCTGTCACCGCCATGTTTAACTCTGACGTGATGCCCTGACTAATCTCCTAGCCAGGAGCAAGAGAACATATGTAGCTTGGAAAGGAAGAGAAAATGTTACAATTGATACTATGCCATCAGGGTGAGCCTAAACACAAAGGAATTTACTGGAAAACTGTTATACCACTAGGCAAAAGTTTAAAAAAAAAACCATGTAAATATTGTACCTTCTATGTAAAATGCAGCAAGAAGTTAAAAAATACAATGAAAAAATAGCTTCACAGTAGCAGCATGGAGGAGAACGTTATTCCTACCTGGGAACAACTGTGGTGAGCATTTGCTAGAGCTATGAGAACATAAGGGAAGCTCAACCGAGTGAAAAATCAACCAGCAGGTAAGATGGCTGACACAGGGTGAAAGAGTCAATTTTTCTACGTTTTAATAAGATTTTTACACACATTATAGAGAAATTGAGGAAAGCTTCATAAATCTACAAAAAAAATGAAAGAATGGAAGGGGCGAGGAAAAAAGACACACAATTGCAAAGAGCCTGTCTGCCTGTGGCATTGGTGGAGTGAGGAAACATGGCTACACCCTGCCCCACCAGGCAGCTTTCAGCCTGACACAGCACCACACTGGGTTCTGCATGTGCAGCCAGAGAGGAAAGCGCCCTGTGGACTCGAACTCCCAGCATAGCACTGCTGGAAGCCCAAGTTAGAGGCTGAATTGTCCCCAGTAGACCTTGGGGATTTCTATCCTGCAACCTCCACGGGAGTCCAGAGAAACAAGTGAAGTGCCACGTGATTAAACCAGACTGTAAGAGGAGATCAGGGTTCTGCATGGGGCTGACCTTGACCCACAGGAATTGGCCATCAATGGAGAATGGCTCAACAATCCACTGACACTGCCCAAGAGGAAGGGTAAGGACACTGAACTTGGGAAACTTTGCCATACATTCACCCTTCAGAACCACTGGAAGTAGGCGGGTAGAAGACAGGCCATGCTGCATCCAGATCAGAGCAATCGACCCCAAGACATAGAGACTGCGGACTAGAGACAGCAGAAGTATAACAAGGAAGTCTGAAGGTGAGAAATACTCAGATACCCCCACCAGCACAGAGAGAGAGAGAGAGAGAGAGAGAGAGAGAGAGAGAGAGAGAGAGA
>CABHPP010082016.1:23242-47231 GCA_902168425.1 Peromyscus attwateri | reverse complement strand
ACACACACACACACACACACACACATTCTCTACACATTTTCTTTGAAAAGCAAATTGGAAACACCTATGACACTCTTTCCAGGGAATTCTCCATTCAGGAGATAATGCTGGTCTAGACTACTGCAGCCCCTGCCCTGCCCTTGTCCCTCATTCATGACCTTGATGGACACGATAGTCATTTCACACATTGCCACTACATTTAGGAGCTTGAGTTTTGCCTCAGATGTGCTGTAGACACAAAATACATTTCATAATCTGATGCCTCTAAATATTCTCTAGTGGGAAATGCCATTCTGAAATTCTGCTCTTTCTGTCTCTAAAAGCTCTCTGTACCTGGATCCTTCATCATTTCTGCCATTTGTGCTACCACTTGGCACACTGAGAAGGGTACACAAATAGCTCACTATCTACAGGTTTGACTCCAACACCACACACCTCCCACCAATGCCTTGACACAGGAAACTCTCGCCCAAGTTCCAGTCATAGTTCTGAGTGTGTCAAGATTAAATTCCTCTTTGTGGTCAGGACTGTTACCTCACCATAAGTCTCCACAAAACTCACTGGAATGTATTGTACAAGTGATTATGTTTCTCGTAAGGCAAGTGTGCAGATTAGAAACAACCCTAGGGAGATTTGCTCTCCTCGAGAACATGTTGCACACCAGCATACATGCATACCACACCCACTGAGCATGGCAAAGCCAAGTTCACCCAAGAGTGTTTCGTAGTGTTTACTGAGGCTCCATTCCAAGGCATGGTTGTTAATGCACACTGCACACTGGGCTGAAGTTAACTTCTAGGTCTAGAGTTTGACTCTGTGGTCCAAAGCTCACAGCAAACACCATGGACTGGTTTTCTGAGCAAACAACCCCACCCTTGGGCATCTACTAGCCTCAAGCTCAGAGTTACTGTCCCAGAGCACACACTTTGATGATGACCCCCACCCCACAGAAATCAGCCAAAATCCAGAGAAAAGGGGGGGGGGACATTAGAGCAGATACCAATGAGATCCAGGGGTTCATTAAAGAATACAGTGAAAACTTGTATTCTAATACTTTGGAAAGTCTGGAAGAAACTGATAAATGTTCCGACATGTGTGACCTAAGACACATATACAAAGAACATATAAACACCTTGAATTGATCTATAATAAGCAATGAAGTTGAAGCAACAATAGTTTACTAACAAAGCAAAACAAGACTGGATGTGTCCAATGCCAAATCCTACCAGACAGTTAAATGAAATCTAACACCAAAGCTCTGCAATATGCCCTGTGAAATAGACAATAATTCCACAAAGCTCATTCTGTGACTACAAAAACTGAACAAAGTCAACACATAAAAAGGAAACTGTAGACCAATTTCCTCCATGATCACAGATTTGAAATTTCTGAGTTAAATTCTTGCAAAGTAAATTCATCAGAACACTTAAAAGATTACATACTATGATCAAGTGAGCGTCATTCCAGAGACAAAGGGGTAATTTGAGCTGCAAGAACTGAATAAATTCAAAATACAGTAAGGGAAATAAATCACATAATCATCTGGATAGATGCAGAAAAGTTATTTGGCAGAGTCCAGTGTCTCTTTTTGATAACAGTCCTTGGAGACACTAGAACATTCCTTTCCCGGTCTGCTTTTCTGTTACTGTCATAAACTCCCTATCCAAAAGCAACTTGTGGAGGAAAGAGTTTATTTGACTTACAGGTTACAGTCTGTCACCCAGGGAAGCCAAGGCAGGAGCCTAAAGTAGACATCCCAAAGGAACACTGCTTAGCTGCTTGCTCCTCACGGCTTACTCATCTGCCTTTCTTCCACAGCCCAGGCCCAGCTGTGCAGGGACAGCACCACACAGAGTAGGCTGGGCTCTCCTACGCCAATGAACAATTAAGGAAATATCCCCAGAGACATGCCCAGAGGCTAACTGAAGGGAGGCAATTCTTCAATTTCGATTCCCTCTTCCCAGGTGCCTCAGGTTGACAACTAAAGCTGAATATAGCCTCCATATTTATTAAATAAACACAACATAAAATATGCAGATAAACGAATAATGAGCTCTCAACAGAAGTACCAATAGTCAACACACACAGAGATGCTCAACATCCTCTAGCCATCAGGGAAATGCAAATTAAAACTACATTGAGACACCACTGCATCTCAGACAGAATGGCCATCACCGTGGAAACTAGAACAAATGCCAGAGAGAGAGGGGAATGCTGGGTAATGGGAGATGTGCACCCATGCTGTGATAGATAGCATGTACAAGAGCTGTGCAAACTCAGCAAGACCAAATCCCATCATGGAGAGGGTAACCGGGCACAAAGTATCACTAACAGAGGAGCAACTGACAATTGATAGCACCTGGAAGAGGGAGGGTGTAGCAGGAATCTTAAAAGTTCTTACTAATAAAATCAAACCTGAGCCAGGTATTAGGGTGAACTGGAAGATCAGAGAACCAGAACAAGCCACAGCTACCTCACCTCGCCAGGTCCTCAGCTGGTCTTGTTTCCTCAGACTGGAGGCCTCTGAGTCCTCATCCAGAATGGATTTCAGCTGAACTGCTGCTCAAAAGCCTGAATGCTTAACCAGGCCAAATGCTTTACCAGACCAAATGCTTAACCAGGCCAAATGCAGCTAGTTCCTGGTCCTCACGTCTTATATATCTTTCTGTCTTCTACCACCACTCCCTGGGATTAAAGGCTCTCTTTCTGGGATTAAAGGTGTGAGTCACCAGCCTGGCCGTTTCCAATGTGGCCTTGAACTCACAGAGATCCAGAGGGATTTCTACCTCTGGAGTGCTAGGATTAAAGGTGTGAGTGCCACCATTTTCTAGCCTTTGTATCTAGTGGCTGTTCTGTCTCTGACCCCAGATAAGTTTTATTAGGATGCACAATATTTTGGGGAACACAATACCACCACAGGAGGGTCCGTGTTCCATGAGTGTAGCCCCCGGTAGGTCCACCGTGTTCTGGTGTGAGCCCACCAGTCACGAACACTAGTCAGGAACACTAGTGCAGCACAAATTGGTCTTGACGGATTTAAAAAAGACGTAAGTTAGGTGGATATGAAGAGGGGCGGATCTTTGAGGTGTTAGGGGATAAATATGATCAAAACACATTGTACAAAATTTTCAAATAACTAAATAAAAATACTTTAAAATAAGTCAAAATCAACAAAAAGAGACACAAAGGAAGAAAAAAAAACCTCCCCAAATGGAAATCACAAGTATTATATGATCCAGCTACACCACATCTGCGTATGTACCTGAAGGGATCTTGGTCAAATATAATAGGGATCCCATCACCGCCATGTTTACCGAGGTTACCAAATGGCAACATCAGCCTAGGCATCTGTGATGGCTCTTCTTGGTTGTCAGCTTGACACCATTGGGAATTAATAAAACCCAAATGACTGGACACATCTGTAAGGGATTTTTTTCCTCAATTAAATCACTTGAGATGGGAAGATCCACCTCTAATCTGGACCTTTGAGGTGGGAAGATCCAACTTTAATCCTGACCACACCTTCTGCTAGAAGACAACCTAAGAGACATGGAAGATGGAAACTTGCTCTCTCTTTGCCTGCTTCCTCTCACCAGCCAGTCTACTCCCTCACTGACATTACAGCCTACTTCTTTGGGATTCCTGGGTATACTGAAGACCAGCTGAGACATCCAGCCTCATGGACTGAATAACTACTGAATTCTTGGACCTTCCATTAGTACACAGCCATTGTTGGACTAGCTGGACCACAGCCTGTAAGCCACTCTAATAAATCCCCTGTGTATGGGTGTGTGTGTGTGTGTGTGTGTGTGTGTGTGTGTGTGTGTGTACAGATATATGTACAGATATATGTACACACACACACACACACACTATATATATATATATAAGTTCTGTTCCTCTAGAGAACCCTGACTAATACAGCATCCTTCAACAAGTGAATGGATACAGTGAAGTATTATTCAGCCATAAAGACAAAGGAAAGGATGTCACTTCCAGGAAAATGGGTAGAATTGGAAATCATCATGCTAAGCCAGACTCAAGAACACAAATGTGTCTCATATGTATGTACAATTTAGATTTTAATACATAAGTCATGAAAGTAGGAAAAAAGACAATTTGGGCAGGTGCTGAGGACCAGTAGGAGGTGGTAGAGGGACCCAAGAGGGTAACAGCATTACTACATGCCTGCATGGAAATTTCATAATGAGCCTATTATTCCATACATATATATATGAATAAATTATGAAAATTTAAATATCTGTTTTTAAAATATCTGCATCCCATTATTATTAAAACAATCTACTGAAGTCTAATTTCACTAAAAGAAAGAACGCCATGAACATAGCAAAGTCCTACAGTGCTGGCCAATCACACCTTTAAGTAACCATTATCCATTTCTTCACTGGTTTTCAGTTACATCTCCCTCCCTTTGCATCCTTTCCCCCAGCATCTGTAGTGCTACAGTCCTCATCCCCTTCTCTGCCTGCCATTCCTTCTGATTCCCCACAAGGGGAATTGTGCGAGCCTATGCTCTCTCCGCTCTTTTGCCTGTGGATGTGGAAGAAAGCTGGAAAAGGTCCGGGCTGCAGTAGCCCTGGGGGCTGTGCAGCAGGATGTGTGGAGGTGCCTGGGGTCTTTGAGAGCTGCAGGGAATGGTAAAGAGGGGCTCTGATCCCTCAGGAGGCCTTCTGAGGATGGCAGAGAATCAGTGCAAGAGATGAATGTTCCAAAAGCCTGGTGAGAGTAAACAGGATCATCCCCAACAAATGGCCCTCTCTTCCTGTACCTTTGAAGGAGTGAACTAAGGACTCCTAGGTGGCACGGAGTCCAGGGACCTCCATTGACTGAAGTAATCAAAGACCAGGGCCTACTGAACAAAGGAAAGCCAGACGAGGTGTTCACTCTTCCCTCTGAATTATACATGTGAGCCTTGGTAGTTAATCAAATTGGCATTAATTATTAAAGAACATTATTCAAAATGAGGCTTTAAAAAAATAATCGATGGTAACTTGCCCTCCTAATCCAGTTATGCAATCCACAAGTGTCAGGCTCACAGGGACACCCTGAGGATGCTCTACACAGATCCCTAACCCCCTACTCCAACCCTTGTGCTACCCCTACCAAGCCCATCCACTCCATCAATTTGCACAGCCACACTGTGGCCTCTGGTGAAGCCAAGTGCTGTTCCCCCTGCTGTTTTAATTGGGGGCATGTGGCAAGTCCAAAACTACGTGGAGATGGTGTCCCTCTCTCACTGGAATGCTGGTGTGCTTCCAAACAGGAACATTTTATTAAGGTATGAAACAGGCTTAAAATAGAAATGCATGAGATATCCAAATGGACAGTTCCAAAGACAAGAAACAGGGTCTCGAATGCCCTCTTAGGAGATGAAAGGTAAAGAGCCCTCCACCCCCACCTTGCATGCTCCAGCAATCTAGCGACCTCAAACCAGGGGAGTATCCGAGACCAGAGCAAACCTGAGGGAAATCTTTATAAGGACAGTGCCAAATGCAGCAACCTGGCAGCTGAGGATCAGGAGCGGTTGGTGAATGGGATCAGTGTTTGGAAGCGGGAGATTGTTTGAAGTTGGAATGGGTCAGTAAAAAGGACTCCCTGGAGCGAGTGTTTCTGTTTTGAATAACTTGGTAATTAGAAGAGAAATGGGGGAGCTTAAAATGATGGTGTTTCCTGCACCAGAGGCCACTATTGACTCACCGCTTCTGACTGGAGAAGGTTAAACCCCAGTGGCAGACCCTTAGCTTGCCTCTTTCTCATGTCACCCTCACCCCCTTACTTTGACAAGGTTCTATTTTTTTTTCTTCCACACACATATGTTTAGGAGAAAATGAAAAGCTGAAAATGCCTTTGTCAGCTTAGGAGACAGCTCATTGGATAAAGTATGTGCCACGCAGCTCTCACGTAAATCCAGGCAGGCTGGGGTTGGTGAGATGGATCATGGTTAGAGCGCTCACTGCTCTTGCAGGGACCCAAGTCCAGTTTCTTCGCTCAGATTGGGTGGCTAACCATCACCTATAGCTTCAGCTCCCCTGGGGATCCAATGCCTCTGGCCTCCATGGGGACTGGGACTCATTACTCATGCCCATACACACATACATAATGCAAAATGAAAAATAAATCCTTAAAAGCCAAGGAAGTGTGAGAGCCACCTGTAATCCTGAAATGCAGGAGGCCGAGACGGGGATCCTTGGGTCAAGCCAGCTGGCAAGACTAGGTAGAATTGGTGAACTCTGGGTTCAGCGAGGAACCCCACCTCGATACACAAAGTGGAGAGCAAGGGAGGAGGATGTTGCAGGATGTCAACCTTGGGTATCCACACACAGGCTCACATACATGCACAAGTACATGCATGCTCACACATGTATGTGCACAGGACAAAATGCATGCACTATAAAGAAAGAAGGAGAGGAGGAAGAGGAGAAAAAGAAGTGGAATGAAGTAAACGAAAGGAGAGAGAAGGAGGGAGAGACACTGTCGGCCTGGGAGCATCATGAGGTACTGTGTATTTCCCAGCTAACGTAAGGGTGTGCATGTCAGTCCTGCTGTATTTATTCAGGACAGATAAACACCACACTTTCTCGTCACCCTAGTGTCTTGTCTTTTTCTTGGCATTACATCTAATGTTTGTTGTTCCAAACTCTGTCCTCAGATCTCAGTAAATAGCCCCAGGTTGTGCCATCTGGTAAGTGCCGAGTCTGTTCCCTAGGGAGTCTATCCTCTCCTGGTTCTGGTGTTTTCAATTACGATAAAATGCAGCACTATCACAAAGCTCTCTGAACGGCAGGGGTACATGCTGACCTGAGTCCACTGAGCGTTGGGTCCATGTCATTTCTAAACCTTACCTCTGTGTGAGCCCATCGCCTTTCACTTCTTCCTGTTTCTGTGGACTCACGGGGAGCCCGAAGTTACCATTTCCCAGGTGTGTGGCATAATGTAATCACCAGCCAGAAAGCCGGCTGTCAGGAGGGGCTCACACCAGAGACAAGCCATGACAAGGCGGTGGAGACGTATAAGCAAGTAACGTTGAGTGTACTGTCCTTGGCACACCTGCCAAGATAGAGGGCTGGAAAGCTCAAAAGATCTGGAAATATCTAGAAGTATCTTCCAATAGCTAGAAATATCTTCCAAAGAAGGTGGCAGGTAGGTGGGAATGCTGCTGAGCTAGGGTGCCAACCCCTGTCCCCTCACCCTCATGCAGGCAATAAGTCAGTTGTAAAACTAACAGCTCATTGTCATGCAAGCACTTTTTGGGACACACTCTTGGCCCCTGGAGGCTAGAAAGGCCACTTCACACACGATGGCTACTCAGCCACCCACCACCCACTAAACAACGCAGATACCCAACTGTTGTGAACCTCTGCAATAATCCACGTGAAATGATTTCCTAAAGGGGAATTTGTAGGAAATTCTAAGCACTGCATTCTTTGATTCTTTAAGTAAACACCTGGATGCTAGGGATCCAGGAATCTAAAGTATGTGCTCACCCACCACAACACACTCAAAACAAAGGAAAGCTGGGGGAAAGGTCCCTGGTAATTTTTACCACACTGAAGCTGACTCTAAACTTCATTAGTGTCATATCAGTTAAACTTGAATATCGTGTGAAACTCCCTTTGCTAAGGATGAAAGCAGTGTTTCCCTTTAATGACCCAGGCCCTTGTTTGCACATGCTAACTGTGAAAAGCTGCGTTTGCAGGAGTTTGTCTTGGAAAGCTGTGTTGCTCGATGAAAGCCATGAGCCACGTTGTCAAAGGCGGTGGGTTTTTATGCACCAGCCTCCTGGTAATTATCTCGCCATCTGTGGCCTCACAGGGGTTGGTGATTTCATCCAAATTCAACAACTTGACCTTATTTGTCAGCGAGTGAACAAGAACAGTGTTTGCTGAAGTCAAGTCCGAGCCGACAGTTTATCAGCACTTCTGAGCTCAAGCTCAGAACTGCTCAGCTTTTTCTGAGGATGGAAGTGAGATGCCAAAGGGACGCTGACAGCAGACTCAGGGTTGGTGGCCACTGGAGGCAGAAATAAAACAGAGTATAGGGTATCTCGCACATCCATTAATGGCATACTTTGACCAGAGTTCAAACATAGTAGGTTGAGTGAGAAACTAGAACTAATATACAAATTATATTATGAGGTTATTAATCTGTGAATCTCACTTTGAGGTGATTAATATGTAAAATCTTATCCTGAAGTTATCAAACTCCGTTCTTTCAACTTTATAATTTATACTAAAACAATTACATTTTTAAAGACTCTACAGTTCTATTAGTTCAGCCATGATCCTCTTGGCTTTTCCCACCTGTTTTTAGGATACTCTAATTCAATTCCATTTAAACCATCAACTAGTCAGCATGTGGGGGGAGCTGTCTCCACAAAACTGTTGCCCTGAACACAGCAGTCATCTGGTTGCATTTGAATATTGCTCTCCTTCCATTTCAAACCCGATATTAACAGAAAGAGTTATCACAATCTCTCTGGAAGCTTCCTGCTCTAAGTCACATGGGGTATAATGTATGCTGACTCCTTTTGAAATGTACTTATTTACCAAAAAAGTTCAAGTTGGTGAATTAACAAATCCTGTGAGGGGTCCCTGAGACAATAACATGCATGCAGTTTTCTAACACAGCATCTGTGGTGGCAAAACTTCTGGAGTCCAAAGCCCAAAGCCTGCAACATATGCTTCCACAGAAAAGAATAAACTATCTGCCCGGTTACTAGGAACCTAAAAGGGCAGGAGCAGCTGCCGCTGTCATCAGAGGGTGGTCACCCGTGTCTGCACTTCTGAGAACAGCAATCTGTAATTAATTCTGCACTCACCAGCTGGCCTCTGCCATCCCTCCCCAGGCCCCTCCTGAAGACCAAGTGTGGAGAGATGAGGAGTGAGTCTCATCTGTTGCCAGGCTTAAGAAAAGAAATGGTATTGTTTGCTCAGGCAAGACACCCAGAAAATGTGTGAAAGAGTAACAGTAATTAAATTTCTAGATAATGTAAGTTGACTACAACACATTCAATCAAAAATCCTAAGTCTACAGACTTTATTTTTAGGATTATCATTAAAATCTCCTTAGTAAGTTAACCATCTGATGTGGACACGGCCCAGCTCCACAGCTGTGTGCTCGGCAGGTGTCTTTCAAGCCCACCCAGGATGAAGATCAAGGTTGCAGGGTTGGTGCTAACATCTCCATCCCGGGCTTTCTGTGTCAGGGCATTTTGCTTCCTAACCATGTTGGTGATGTCTGAAGACAGTATAGTCAACAAAACTGGGTTTGCGGGCTCATTGCTAGAGTACGGAAACAGATGAGCCATAGAGTTGCCACAACAAGGGTTCCCTGGCTCCTGATGAGGTCCAGAAACCCCAGCCAGAGCATATTGACTCCTCGATGTGCATTTATATTCCCAAACTGACTGACCTCTCTAACTGTCCAGCAGCCTTGAATCGGACAAGGAGCTGTACAAAGGTTATATTTAAGGCAGGCTTATGGGGCACAGCTGGAGGCTGGGGACTGGAGGCTGGGTCTGTGTCTTAGATCTAGCCACAATTAGGTCAAAAATCAAACCATAGATGTCCGTGTGGGATGGAGAGAGCATCGACATGGAAGGAAATTAAGAAAGTAACAATGAGGTTCAAGGTCTGGGAACAGAGAGAAAGGACCTCACTGTTCTTTGGTCCGTTTCCACTTAACCTGAGAAACACCAAGTCAAAGGGAATTCAAGGTTCACCCCTCCAAGGAGTTTACTTGTCGCCTGTTGTTGTTTGGGGGTGAAAAGTCCCTTGTCTGACCCTGGGCTGACACAAGAGAATAGAGAGGAGATCCTAGCTGCTCTGCCTCCATTGGTGGAGACGAGAGCTCAGGGCCAGAGGCCAGTTTGCTTATAGAGCTCTGCGTACTTTTCAATTCGTTGGTCTGACCCTTTTGTTCAAGTTCCCGTACATTCTTCCATGAAAAGCCCCCTGACCACCCTCCACCAGACATGACCACTGCACCAGCAAAGCCGCCACTGCCCCAAGACCTCCTTGCAACCTGTATTCATTTCCCTAAGTAGCCGCCATGTCTCCTTTCCAAACTGAACTGATTGGGGGGCTTTGTGTGATGCGGGTTGTGAGGATTGAATCCTGTTTCCCATTCTAAAATTTCTGTGTTGAAGCCTACAATTTGTCCTTACTGGGATTGGGGTCATGGCGGCTGTTTAAGATAACAAGTGGTTATCAATGTGTTCTACATCCAACACGACCATGTCCTTTCTGGTGGAGAAATGTATTCAGCAAGAACAGGATACAAAGAGTGAGACTGAGTTCTGTAAGCCAATGACAAGAAGACAGCTGATCACAATGAGCCAGAACAGGGCTGGATGGATTGATTCTTAGTCACCATCCGCAGTAGAAGCCAACCCTGCCTATGCCTTCAGCTTGGACATCCAACACCCAGAGCTGTACCATAGCACATTCAGACTGTGGAAGCCACCCAGTCTGTGGTGCTTTGTGACAGTAGCCCAAGGAAATGCAAACAGCCATGAAAATTAGGTTCCCGCACTTCTGTTTGGAATTTATGGTATTCACAAACTGGATACTTTCCTGGCATTCACAAACTAGATACTGTAGCAGGAATTTTAAAGGTACTTATTAATAAAATCAAACCTGAGGCCAAGTATTGGGGTGAACACTGGATGATCAGTGAGACAGAACAAGCCACAGCTAACCTCACCTGGCCAACTTCTCAGCTGATCTTGTTTCCTCAGACTAGAAGCCTCTGTGTCCTCATATTCAAATGGCTCTCAGCTGATCTGTGCTGCTCAAAGCCTAAAAGTTTAACCAGCCAAATGCTTCTAGTTCCTGGTCTTCACACCTTATATATCTTTCCTTTCTGCCATCACTCCCTGGGATTAAAGGCTCACTTCTTGGGATTAAAGGCGTGTGTCACCATGCCTGGCCGTTTCCAATGTGGCCTTGAACTCACAGAGATCCAGAGGGATTTCTCCTCTGGAATGCTAGGATTAAAGGTGTGAGTGCCACCATTTTCTAGCCTTTGTATCTAGTGTCTGTTCTGTCTCTGACCCCAGATAAGTTTATTAGGGTGCACAATATTTTGGGGAACACAATACCACCACAGATACTTTTCTAAACTAAAATTTAAAACCAATGCATGGACACGAAGCAGAAACTAAATGGAGTTTCCTGACATGACCATTTGCTCATTAATTAAGTAAACAAGAATGAGTAGACACGCTGGAGTTGTGCTTTGTTGCACATTGTTGTAACATATAATCACAGGAGCCCTTGCTTTCTGAACAGAGAGGGACTTGGGGATGGAGAAAACACTTAGTCAGTCCTGGTCTGTGTCACACTCTTAAAAATCTCCTCATTCTAGCCAGGTATAGTGATGTGTGCCTTTAACCCCCGGCACTCAGAAGGCAGAAGCAGGTGATCTCTGTGAGTTTGAGGTCAGCCTGGTCTACACAGTGAGTTCAGGACAGAGTTACATGGCGAGACCCTGTCTCAAGGAGAAACAAAAGGTTCCCCATTCTAGAATTCTGTAGGACATTGCTAAAATACCACCTGCAGTGAGGTCTGTGCTCTTCTTCCTGATGTAGCTTTTGTATGTGGAAAGTAATAACTATTTACCACACTAGAAACATTGCATTGAGAAGAGAAATCCAAAGTAAAAAGATCCCCTGTGCCTCCAGCGAATGTTTACACAAATCTAAATAAGTTCGAGACCCTTTGTGATAAAAATAAATGTAAATTTAGAACGAAGTGTAAAATATGCATAATAATAGGAACATCTCTGAGATGTGTAAAGTTCACATTTATTTTCTTAATTATTTTCACATTCAAATTCAGCCCAGAGAAAGGAAAAGCCATTGTATTTACAAAACAGATCATTAACTATAATTACACTTAGAAGAAAAACTACTTAAGGTCCCACAGGCCAGGTTCAAGAGCATATTGTCAGGCACACGGAAGACAGTTTTCAGTGTGAGTGGTGCTGTCTTCCAGCCAGCTGCACAGAAGGTGAGAGGTTTAAGTAGCACACAGACACCTAAGACATTTTATATTACAGGTAATTATGTCTGCAGCCGAAGGGATCAAGGAACAAGACCTCTTCTGCAGATAACTGTGTTGCAAATAGAAATTTGTAGATAATTAAAAGAAGCTAAAAATCCAATTTAAAAGTTCCAATCATTGGCTCTACTTATCACCCAACACAAATGTACAAAAAGAAATGTCAATAAACTACTGAGTCTTTTATAATCTCCACATAGCAGCCACACAAATGACCTGAGTCCTCCCTTCTAATGTCCCTCAGGAGCCACCTCCCCAGCCTAGTCTCACCAGTCTCTTCCCTCCCATGTCTCTGATATGGTGTCCACTGCACTTCCTGGAACAGATGGTCACCCACAGGCTGCCCTCCACCTGCCCTACCATTTCACCAGGCCGGTTCCCTCCTAACTGGACTGAGACCCAGAGGGCCAGATAACAGGTCTGATAGCTCTCTGGATACTTTGGACAGGAAGGAGAAAACAGAAAACAGAAGAAGCAAAATAAGGAAGAGGGGGCAAGAGAGAGAAAAGAGTAAAGAGAGAGGGTGGAGGAAGGAAGGGAATACAGGAAAACGGGAGTTACCCAAGTCCAGAAACCTCAGTGTAACCAAGGTGGGTTCCCGACCTCTCTGCTGCTGGTCACCACTGGGAGAGAGAGACCAGAGGATGCACAAAATGACCACTGTTAAGGCTTTGCTTCTGATAATGAATGCTGGCTTTCTCTTGGGAGGCAATTTCTCTTCTATACTTTCAAATTGTATGTAACTGTACCGCAGAAAGTTAAACGTTTATTGATTTAAATATACCCGAGACAGAAGAGAATTTAAATCCCCATCACCGTTAAATGAATTGTGAAAATGTTTCAGATTGTCTATGGATTTTACTAGCTAATTTTCTCTCTGACAAATACCAATTGTGTTCAATTTGCCATAATTTTCTAATTCGGAAAGAAAATCTACTTTTTCCACCTAATGAAAACTTTACTGACAAGTTGCTAAAATATAAGAAACTTCGTGTTCACAATAAAGACCTTAAAAATAATCCCTAAAATCCAAATAATAAAAGACACAGTTCCCTTATATTTTGTCCTTGCATGTAAACTGAATTTCCTTCAGGTAAAGTGACCCACAGACAGGTTATGATTGCAGCCCCTGTTTACCGGTGTAACGGTGGCGTGTGCAGACAGATCACACATCATCTGATTCTCATCACAACTGAAGCAGCTCAAACTGATCTTAGATACCAGAACATCACTACCTACTAGTAAATGCTTGTCCAGGGCACATACAGAGCAGGGGACAAAATGAGGCTCCAGCAAGGCCAATCCAGAGAAAATGAATTATGTAGAATTTTTAATGAAAATTTTCTACATGAATACTGTATATCATTTCTATTCCTCTCTCTTACCCATTGTGCTGATATTGTGTCCCCCAATATATTGTGCACCCTAATAAACTTACCTGGGGTCAGAGAACAGAACAGCCAATAACATAGAGGCCAGAAAATGGTGGCACACACACCTCACTTTAATCCTAGCCTTCTGGAGGCAGAGATCCATCTGGATCTCTGTGAGTTCAAAGCCACACTGGAAACAGCCAGGCATGATGACACACACCTTTAATCCCAGCACTTGAGATCTCATGTCTTGCTTGGGAAAGACACATGCCTTTAATCCCAGGAAGTAATGGCAGGAAGCAGAAAGGTATATTAAGGCGTGAGGACCAGGAACTAGAAGCCGTTAAGCTTTTAGGCTTTTGAGCAGCAGTTCAGCTGAGATTCATTTGGATGAGGACTCAGAGGCTTCCAGTTTGAGGAAACGAGATCAGCTGAGGAATTGGGGAGGTGAGGTTAGCTGTGGCTGGTTCTGTTTCTCTGATCTTCCAGCGTTCACCCCAACACCTGGCTCCGGGTTTGTTTTTATTAATAAGACCTTATAATAATTCATGCTACAACTACAACCCATTAATTCTTTCCTTGTCCCCCCAACTCTGTCTCAACTTCATAGCCTCTTATCCATTATTGTTACACATGTGCGTGTGACTAATACAGTAGATATGTATGTATAGCCTACTGAGTCCCCTCATATATACATGTCATTAGAGGCCAACCACTTGGGATCAAACCACCTAGAAGGGGGCTTCTCCCTGGAGAGGACTGAGTCTCCCCCTCAGCAGCTGGTCATTACCTGTAGCCCTTCATCTGGGGACAGGGCCTTGTGAAATTTCCCTCCTCTGTGTTAACACATCAACTTGTGTTGTCACTGTTCATGTCTTGTTTGGGTGGCTGTTTTGATGATGTTTCAATGTGTACTTTGTGCATGACAAACTGTTTAAAAATTCTAGTAAATTATTAACTTACAAACTGATGGATCTTGGATTAGAGCCTCAGATCAAAAGGTAAAGTGTGGCTAGATTTGAGTCTCTATCTCTCTGTGGTGTGTGGTGAATGTGTGCTGGTGTGTGTGTGTGTGTGTGTGTGTGTGTGTGTGTGTGTGTGCATGTGTGCACACACATGTATCTGTGTGATAAAAGTAGAAAGTGAAAGTAGAAAGGGTTCCATGATAAATGGAGAAGAAAGGGGGTGTGATTCCAGAGTAACGGAATGTATGCAATACAAAGAAGGGGAATCTACTTGGGGGACAGAAGATCTTCAGAAAAAGTCATTATGAAGGGGGAGGCTGTGAGTGTAAGGACAGAGTATACATGGCAGATATGCATAAAAATGTCACCATGTAGCAGAATACATTTTCTAATTAGAAACATTGATAAAAATAGGAAAACATTGAGCAGAGCTCACATATGCTGGTTTTCTATTCCTTTGGCTTCTCCATTCAGTCTTGCTGTGGTTTAGTGCAGGGGTCCTTCATCATCATTTTATTTCCTGGTGATTTGTCATTATTATCTGACCCTCTGGTTAATTAGGCTGTGTTGTCAGCCTCCTTCTCAGAGAGACCCGAGCTAGCAGCCGCAATGGTGCTGGGTTTTCATTTTCTATCTTAAGATTTGTGTGCTTACTCTGTTGGTTTTGTATCTTGCAATGCTGTTCAATTGATACATCCGTTCAGCAGTTTTTACATAGAGACTTTAGACATGTCCTTATATAAAACCATGCCATCTACAAAAAAAGGGGAGGGTAGCTTTAAAATTCAGGATATGGAGACGGCTCAGCGGTAAGAGTGCTTGCAGAGCATACCTAAGAACCCAAGCACTCTTGGAAAAGCTGAGTGTGGCCATGCACTGCTGTAACCTCGGCACTGGGAGGGAGAGGCAAGCAGAAGCCAGGAGCTCACTGGCCCAAAGTGCAAGTCTGAGGCTCAGGAGGGGACCCTGTCCCAAGGTGACCATATAGAGAGTGATGGAGGGCACAGAAGTCCTCCTCTGAAGCCCTATGTGCACACAGGTGTGCGCGCACGCACGCACACACACGCACACACGCACATTCACTCACTCATGCCTTAAATTCATAAGACAAATACAGTATTAATACATGAAAGCACTGAACTTTATGTCCGGTGTTTCAGTTTATGTATATAATGACCGCCCTCTCTTTAAAGGTGAACGGAAGCCAGACACCACCTTCCCTGGCACTTTGATTCTCAATCCTACAGAGTTCTCACTGCTATTAAACACACCCATTTTTTAAAATCTATTCTATGTGTCTTTTACATCATGTATCTTGATCCCATTTATTTCCCTGTCCCTTCACATCCACCCTCTGCCCCTGCACATACCACCAAATAAAACAAAATTTAAGAGAAAAAAGGAAGAATAAAATAAAATAAAAAAGGGAAACACTTAAAAATCTCATCGTGGAAGCTGCAGTGTGACACAGTGAGTCACAGTGTAAACCCCTCTGTCTGTGTATCTTTACTTGCAAGTGTTCATTGCAAAGAGTCATTGGTCTGGTTCGAGGCCTCTGGTTTTTACTATACTATCAATGCTGGGTCCTCACTGGGACTCTTCTTGGATATCCTGTTGTTGCCTGTGTTGTGAAGATCCTGCATCTTTGGGTCTGCAGTCAAGCCCCTTCATGTGCTCCAGCAGATCATGGATGAGGTAGATGATGGGGTGGGCCAAGTCATATCCTCGGGTCTGGGTTTGAGCAGCTGTAGGGTTGGTTCACCAGATGTGAAATGGGGACAGCTTTCCCATGCTTACAACTTCTGGGCTGGCTCACCCACACCTGTACTGACAAGGATGGCTCTACTGTGCTGTCCTGACAAGGTGCAGGGCCTGCTCTCCTGAGTGCTGCAGCTGGTGGGGGTCAGGGAGAGCTCTCCCACTCTTATGACCACAGGGCCAGCTCTCTCACCTGCCATGGGCCATGCTGTCACAAGACAGATGAGAAGTAGGGAGAGCTCTCCCATGCTCACAACTCCAGGGCTGGCCCACCCACACCTACTCTAACAGGGTTGGCTCTATTGTGCTGTCCTGGTGAGGTGCAGGGCCTGCTCTCCCAAGTACAAATCCATTCTTGAGACAGACTTTGTGAACTCTTTAAAGCAGTATTTAGCCTTGCCTATGCATCTGGTTCTCCCCAGAAATGTGTGTTCTACATGTTGCTTAGCTTATGCTGTGGATATCGCTCTATATAAATAAAACCACTGATTGGCCCGTAGCCAGACAGGAAATATAGGCGGGACTAACAGAGAGGAGAATTGAGGGACAGTAAGGGAGAGAGGGAGACTGCCTGGAGCCACTGCCAGGACAAGGAAGATGTAAAGTACCGGTAAGCCATGAGCCATGTGGCAAAGTAAAGATTAATAGAAATGGGCTAAATATAAGAGTAAGAGCTAGACAATGATAGACCTGAGCTAATGGCCAAGCAGTTTAAATAATGTAAGAGTCTGTGTGTTTATTTTATAAGTGGGTTCCGGGACTGGCGGGACTTAGAGGGAGCTGGAGAAAAATCCTCCAGCTACAAGCTTAGTCAAGGAAATACCTCTCCCCCTTTCATGTTGTTTGAATTCAGATGTGAGATACACTTGAGCAACTGGTGAGCTTATTCCTGCAGTTTTACAAGGAAGACAACAATTGAAAAAAAAAATCATTAGCAAAAAAAACATGAGTAAAGGGACCAGAGAAGCAAGAGAGAGGGAGGCAGAAACGGGGAAGGAGGAGGAGACACAGAGGCAGAGGGGCAGGAAGGGGAGGACACAGCGGCAGGACAGAGCTGGAGACCGATTTCTATACTACAGAGGGGTCTCCCTCCTGTTAGGTTTTTGCCAAGCAGGTGCACTCCAGAGTGCTGGCTTCCCTACCCCTCCATCACTTGCTACCAATTGTTACTGGCCACTGACCTATGCAGATTAAACTACCCTAGGCTCACCTGGTGGAATCTGGACTTCCAGCCTCTGACAAAATGATCATGGGGGACGGGGACTTAACAAACGTATTACCTCACTCATCTCCTAGAAATACACACGTATCTAAACAGTGTGAGGTTTCTATCAAACCATGTTAATTGCATTGTTGTTCCCAAATGCTTGTAGCTAGTATTTCTCTCAAGAACATTGATTTGAAGGCATATCACAAAATTTGTATGTATTCCTTGCCCTGGCAGAGATTTTTAATTCTAGAAGATAATACCTGTATTTCTAAAGCATCTGGAATTCAGACAATTAAATACACTCCCATCCAGGTCTGCTTCTGGGTCCTACTGAGCTTCAGAGTCTCTAGAGCTGCAGTTATAGATGTTTGGAAGCTGCCACATGGGTGCTGGGAATCAAACCCAGATCCCCTGGAAGAGCAGGCAGCACACTTAACCTTGTGGCCACCTTTCCAGCCCCTTACAGTAGTAAGACTCCAAAGGAACCATAACCGTAAGGGTTACCCTCAACCTTGTGACTTTGGAGCAATGCTCTTTTTCAAGGACCTGTGCTCGCCTCTCCCTTTGTTTTGACTTTATCCCTTTACAAGCAGTAATTATTTGTGAGGAAGGCGGGGGTGGCTGTCTAAGCCATGCTGCACATGTAAGTGGAAGCTGTAATTTAGGACCAAGAAGTGCTTCTCTGTTCAAGAAGGAAAATGCTGTGTGCAGAGCAGTTGAAAAGTCCCGGGATTTCCCTGCTGAAGGCCATGCACTGTTCCCATTTCCTGTGAAAGGGAGGTGTACAGAGATGACATCTAAATTCAGAACCTCAGACATCCAGGGAGACATCTGTCTCATTGGTTCCTTGAGGACACACTCCACTGAGTGTAAGGTCGTATTTCTCTTGATTTGGAATTCTTAAGGTCAAATTTACATTGGTTTATGAGCCACAAGAAACACGTTTTAATATAATCTTCCTCTACCCAACCCACTGGTCCAAGATCAGCTACACATGGGCAAGATCATTTCTCTACACGAAAGATACATTCTTTCCACACTTTTCTGGTACTAACCTTTCCAGGAAAAGCCATCCACGCTTCCCTTTCAGGGTTTTAACCATTCTAGTTTATTTTCACTGAATGTATTCCATTTTTGAAACATCTTTAATTTTTTTTATGATTCTGCAAGATGAATGTGTGGCTCTAAATATTGACTTATCAATGAAGCAGTGAGGCTCTGGCCCCGATATCTACAGCCCATCTGCCTGTGTTGTGCTGATGGGGCCTCACTGTGCTGGGTGTCAGTCAAGAGCTAACGTCTAGCTCTCTCAAGATTGGCCCTTGACATTTTTAATTTATACCATTGGTATTTTGAAAGCATCGGCTGCAGGTGACAATTCTTCCTGATAAGTTTCCTCTCATTCTTGGCCCTAAATACCAACTCACTCAGGTCTTTCTTTCAGTGTTAATCATTTAGAGTGTTTGTGTCCAGGGCTCTTTCTCGCCTCTGTACCCAGACCTGGAAAGAGAAACATGATACATACCACAGTCATGGCAGACACAGCCCTCAATGTCCAGGAGCAGTAAAAGAGAAAATACATTCTGGCATATGCCCAGGAACGGACTCACTCAGAAATGAATGACCCGCAGCTTGGGCAGCAATTCTCCACAGTTCCAGTTATGAACACTCTATCATCACACTGAAAAACCTACAGTGTTCAGAGGTGGCAGATGCTGCCCATAAACATCTATCTTAATATAGCTTAATTCCAATGCTGCTGGTATACACTTATGACATATTTATCTTCTCTATGGCATTCTAGTTTTTATTAAAGATGTCTGAGGGAATCAGTGGGTAAAGGCACTTAATGCCAAGCCTGCGCACATGAGTGCAGTCCCTGGAACCCACATGGTAGAGGGAGAAAACCAGTTCTCACAAGTTGTCTTCTGACCTCTACATGTGTGCCATGATATATGTACACATACACACACACACACACACACACACACACACATTTTAAAATAGTAAATTTACTTAAAAGAATAACTAAGTTTAAGTATAAGGAATAATTGTGACAATCCTTCTTCAACCCACAAAAATTCCAGGTTTCAATTTATACGTTATCTGATCGGGAATAAACCCACCAGTGTGTGGATCAACTCCAGCCAAACACCACAGGCTCCTGGAGGCTGAGTGGATCATTTTCACCCAAACCATGTTGCTGCCACATCATGGGGAAAGCTGAAGGAAGAACTGTGCTCTTGCCACCCCTGTTGGTACAGACAGAGACCACACACATCTGCACTTGCACAGCACTGTCTACCAAGTGTGGATGTGCACAAGCCTGCAGCCTTCTGCGGCTTCCCCTTCTTTCTGGTTCATCTGCACTCTGCATCACTGTACTTTGTATTACCCCACTGACCCTAAACCCTCGGTGGTGGTTTCAACTAGAGTGTCCCCCCATAAGCTTGGCTATTGGAATCCTTGGTCCCCACTTGGTGGCGCTGGTCGGGGAGGGTTAGGAGGTGCAGCCTCCTACATCACCAGGGCGTGGGCTTGGAAGTTTCAAAGCCTCTTGCCCTTCCCAGTCCCCTCTCTCTGATTTGTGCTTGTGGTTCAGCTCTCAGCTCCCAGGTCCAACCTCCATGTTTGCCGCTTGCTGCCATACTGTCCCACCATATGGACCTCAATCCTCCGGAACCGTAATCGAGATAAACCTTATCCTCTAAGTTTCCTTGGTCACTAACACACCTTCATCCTGCTGTCCTCATGGATGCTGCCTTTCCCTGTGCAGAGCAATTCAAGCCTTGAGGCGCTGTCTTGATGTTGGTGTGTCCATGGGGCTTTCTTCCAGTCTCTCTTCCTTCTTCATGATTTGGTCTTGATCAATCCTCTACTGGGTTTCCCCTAAAGTCACCACATTCCTTTGTCTGTTCTTGCAAGTACATGTCACTGGTGTTGGTCTTTGGTGTCTCGAGGGTGATGCTGGCCCTTTGCTATTTTGTTCGACAACTAACTAGTTTGACCTGGTCTCGTCCTACCCAGAGTCCCCTGCACTTGGCTGGCAACTACAGCTGATGGGGTCAATGTTGACATTCTGAAACATTTGCCAAATATCTTGTTGAGATCTGACTGAATGCTGACGGACCAAATAGTACTGGTGAATTAGGAGATAGTAGAATAGAAACCCCTTCGGGGTACTCATGAAAGTGGCATGCCCCAAATCACTGAGTGTCATTCAGAATATGACAAGTATTTTGGCTTGTAGTGATCACAGCAGGAAACTGTGATCATCTTACAAAGGCACTAGAGGGAGTATGAGTATGGGGTTTCCAGAAGAAGGAAACAGGAAAGCCTCTCCTACTAAGAAAATGTACAGATGTACCCAGGGAAAGAGCAATCCACCACCACCACCCCACAGCCCTGCCAGACTGGACATGAAGATCTTATCCTGAAAGGAGTCAGCCTGCAAGGACTGAAAATGTTGGTTAATTTATTAAATATCTAAGTCTCAGGAAAATTTAAAACAAAAATGTTTGAAGGTATGCAAGGAAGCAGGGACTCAGTGCTCAAACAGGTGGGTAAGATTACTGTCCAGAAACAACCCCACACAAATAGACATCTGCTAGCGACCTGACAAAGAATACAAAGTCTCATCATAACACAGTTCAAAGAGCTTAAATAAAACACAAATTGACAATTAAAGAACCAAGGAGACAATACATGAACAAGAAGAGAATGTCAACAAAGAAAAAATAAATTACAAGAAAAACCCAAATAGAATATAATACCTTAATAAAATATCACCAGAAGGGTTCAGTGCAGGTGAGTCAAGCAAGGAAAAAAAATAACTGACTGATTCAATTTGAATTACTGAGTCAGAACAGCAAAAACAAGCATCTTAAACAAAAGCAAAGGGCACAGAGGGGACGCTATGACTCCACTGAATGGTAACTGTAGGTGCACTGTGTGCATCCCAGAGTGTCCCAATGAGAAAAAGTGAGAAAGGGGCAGAGAGATGACTTGAAGAAATAATGGCTTAATGGCTACAGGTAACCCAAATCCAAGGACCTTCTTATTCAGATTCAAGAAACTCAACAGACCCCAGAAGCATGATCCCAAAGTGGCTCACACATTCACATCACATTGTTAAAAGTCAAAGACAAAGGCCAGGCAGCCGTGGCTCTCACCTTTAATCCCAGAGTCTCCTGCACAATGCGAGTTCCAGGACAGCCAGAGCTGTTACACAGAGAAACCCTGAAAGTCAAAGACAAAGGAGGATCTAGAAGGCAGTGGAGGAGAGGTGACCTGACCCCTAGACAGGAGCTCCATAGGGTCCTCAAATGATCTTAGCACAAACTGAACTGGTTAGAGGAGAGTGGGACAAGACGTCCAAAATGCTGAATGAAAAACAAAAGCCTGACAATTAGCAATATCATGTTTAGTACAACTGCCTTTCAAAAACAAAATGAAGACGTTACCTGACAGACAAATCTAAGGGAGTTTGTCTTACTAGAGATGCTATTGGATAAAGCAGGTACTGAAATCGCCTACTATTTGTGTACTGGTGTTCACCTGTGTCTTTAAATCTAGTAGTACATTTCGTTTTATGAGTTTGGTATATATGTGTTTAGGATAGTGGTGACTTCTTGGTTAACTGTTCCTTTGATTAGAATGAAGTGTCCTTCTATATCACTTCTGATTAGTTTTAGTTTGAAGTCTTTTTTGTCATAGCAAATCAGTGTTTTGTCTCAGACAGCTTCCTGGCTAAACGTCACTTCACAGAGCACCCTGGAGAGTGGACGGCATTTCCAGTTTTTTCTTTTGATTTCTCTTAACAGTATAGGTGACTGTGGAGGGTCTGCTTTGCCGTTGAAAGCCGCTGGGTCTACTCATGTCCTATCTGATTTTACAATTTCTGCTCACGATTCTATAATTATCTCTCCTAACATTTCAAAACCCACAACACAAACTGGCATGTAAAACCATTCCCTCTAATTTTCTTATTGCATACCCATCAACCAGTGATTGCCTACTTATTAATTAGACCCAAGCCCGCTAGAGCATGCCTTTCAAATTATTTTTATTTCACAGTGATATCTTTTTAGAAGATAACTCAAACTTTGTAAATCCCAAGACTTTTTCAGAGTGAATGAAACATTCAGAAAAAACAAGGCGTGGCGGGGGAGATATTCATAAGTTGTCTTCTCCATGGCAGCTCAGCAAAAACTGAGGTCAGCAGGTCTCTGGATTGGTGGAAAGCCTTGACTATTTTACTCCCATTCAATCCTGCATTTAACCCTGCAAAGCATTTTGCCTGGCTGACTGAGCAGACAAGGCCTGGGCAGCTTGTCCAGGTTTCCATCCACTCAGAGAGGCGTGGATCTCAAGCCTTTTCCTATCTCCTTATAGATCATGTTACACAATGATTCTTTGCCAGCCTCAGGGACAAGATAACCCACTTTAAGACAACCCCAGGAAGTGTCTCTATCCAAGCGCTTATGCCTTAGTGAACTGCCTCCCCAAGGAGTTAACTCCAGACCCTACTGGTTGCTTCTGCACAGTGTAAATCAATAATAGGCTATGTTCCCCCACTCTCATGTTTACTCAGCCCTGGTCACGATTCTTTCTTTCTTAGGCTGTATTCCTCTAATCTCACACCGAGTTTTAAATCACCGAAGTGAGTTTCTCTTTCCCAAATAAAAAAGATAAAAGGAATATTAATAGACGTTTTAAACCAGGATTCGGGAGCTCAGAGAGTTATCTCTACCAGGGACTCCCAATCACACAACACTGGGCTGCTAATAACTGAGACTCGAAATTGAGAAGGAAATGAGCAGCCAAACGAGAACGTATCATTTTTACAGGAGTTATTGAATACTTCAGATGTGTTCACTAAAGGCAGAGAGAGGCACGTGCCAGGGGCTTCAACCTCCGGATTCATTTTAAAACAGGAACTAATTCTGATAATAAGAAAGAAATTAAAACACTTTCAATATGTTCTCTCTTGGAAAGAATCACTTCGAAGCTGATTTTATGCATAATAATTTGATTTAGCATATTACAATTTGAACTCATCCTTCTATACACCTCTAAGCATGTGTTTTAAAAAGATGTATTTTATTCCTGTGCATGTGTGGTTTGTGTGTGGTGGTGCCAGCAGAGGCCAGAGGGCATACGATCTCCTGGAAATAGAGTTATGGGTATGTGTGAACCACCCACATGGGTGCTGGGACCTGAACTCTGGTCGTCTGGAAGATCAGCAAGTGCACTGAACTGCTGTACCTTCTTTCCATCCCTTCAACCATACATTTTAACAACAAATGCTCACAATGGCATTTATGCATTATGAGCTAATTGGCTTTCTTATATTGTGTATAGTAATCCTGTGCATTATGTTTAACTATGTAAGGATAAATGAAGAGACCTAAAATCTTAATAAATGGATACCACATCAAGTATTTGAACACAGTATGGCTCATATCTTTTTTTCTTACAATTCAGTCAATCTATGATTTACTTTAAAAAAAATCTCTTTAATTTCATTTATGTGTGTCTATGTAAGTGTATGGTGTGTGTGTGTGTGTGTGTGTGTGTGTGTGTGTGTGTGTGTGTGTG
>CABHPP010082016.1:0-23232 GCA_902168425.1 Peromyscus attwateri | reverse complement strand
TGTGTGTGTGTGTGTGTGTGTGTGTGTGTGTGTGTGTGTGTGTGTGTCTGTCTGTCTGTCTGTCTGTCTGTGTGTGTACCCATGGAGACCAGAAGAGGATGTTGGATCCCGGGAATGGAGCTATAGCCTGTTGTGAGCTGCCCAATGTGGGTTCCAGGAACTGAACTCGGGTCCTCTGGAAGAGCAGCTAGAGTTATTAACCACTGAGCCATCCCTCCAGCCCCACAACTGTCTCTTTCTGTGTCTAGTTTGCTCCCTTCTTTCAGCTATCTGCCAATGCCCAGGTAAACCATACTTAATGTAAGCTCAAGTTTTCACTGTTGCTATTAGGGATCGAGGCTCAGCAAACACTGCAGGTGCTCCAGGCTCTCATTAGGCCATAGAGTTGGGATCTGCGCACATTCTTTGTTTGGGCTATGTTATTTTTAATGATAATTCTAAAGTGTAAGTAAGCTAGACATGGTGCCTCAGACCTGTAATCCCAACACCAGGGAGATCATGCCACCAGGCCAGGACCAGCCTTTGCTGGAGAGTGAGCTGGAGGCCAGTCTGGGCTATAGTCTCACATAAAAACAAAGGAACAAAACTGAGACAGGCTGTCTATGCTGTCATCAACAGGCCACAGACCACACAGGCCCTGCTGGTGTCATATCCTGTCCCACCAGTTGGCTTTCTGCATGACGCTTTTTTTTTTTTTTGACAGGGTTTCTCTGTGTAGCCCTGGCTGTCCTGGAACTCACTCTGTAGACCATCCTGGCCCTGAACTCACAGAGATCCACCTGCCTCTGCCTCCTGAGTGCTGGGATTAAAGGCATGCATCATCACTGCCCAGCTTGAATGACACACCTTTAAGGAGGTAATTATCTTTACTCTTAAAATCTGGTAAGAGCACAGGGTAAATAATGAGAGTGTCATACAAGTGTGGCTCTGAGATAAACCAGCCTTGTAACAAGAGTCCCTTGGGCTCTGTGTTTTCTTTCTTTCTTTCTTTTTTCTTTTTTTGCCTGTAAAATGAAGCAGACTTTTGTGAGAAGGGGCTAGAAGGAGTCAGGAGCATGAAGAGGATCTGGGATGGTGCAGAGAGGGTAGAAGCAAACAGAAAGTTAGATGGGGCTCCATCGGTCAAGGGTGATGGCAGTGGGGCTGGGATATCCTGGGGTAGACTTGCAATTTGGAAGCATCTTTCCCTTCATTAATCCCCATGCCCGTTGCCTATACACAAAGAACCTGCTGAGCCTAGGAAAGAGAGGAAGTGAGATCGCAGGACAGGAAGAGACACAGAAGCACAACCTAGTACCTCAAAGTTTATAGACAAGGATATTCTTACACTATGGAGGGCTTGGGAGAGGAATGGAGATGGTGTTGGGGGTTTTAAGCACCCCCAGCTTAAAAGATCTACTGAAGATCTACTGAACAAAGTAAAAGGATGCTCACACCCAGCCTCCAGGAGAAGAGTACCAGAGGAGTGACCAATGCTAAGGTCTACGTGGAGAACAAGCCAGCTGGTATTATAAAGCAAAGGATGGGGTTCAAGAGAAGTGGAAGAACAGATAGGAGGCAGACAGGAGGGCTATGGATGAATGATATACACTACATGTCTCAGAGGAACCTGCCACAGTTTACACTGTGGGCAACAAGAAATTGCTGTAGTCCTTCAGCAAGTGGTCTCATGGCCAAATTTGCATTTAAGACAAATCACTCTGGCAACTGTGAGCCTGATTCAGAGGGGAAGAGTGGAACAGGAAGATGGATGAGGTTCCTGAGCCCTGGCAGGGAATGATGAAGCCCAGATAGGGGCAGCCAGAGAAGGTCAGAATAGGGAAAAACTAATCTGAGCAATATTCATGAGAGAAACGCCGGCGACTCCATGATGGATGGGCAGCAAAGTGAGGGAGGGAAAGGGAGAACTGAGCCCATGAACGAGAGAACTCTGGTACCACAACACAGCACCATAGAGCCAGAGAACTGTGGTACCACAACACAGCACCATGGAGCCAGAGAAAGCAGGGTCTGTTTCGCATATCAGAAATCAGGTGCTGTACCAAGCCTCCAGGGAAGGGGTCCCACAGGCAGACGCTGGCTGAAGACAAAACAGAGTCACGGATTGAGAGCTCAGACACAGGCAGGTAGTGCTGGGGACAAGATGGAGGGGGGACAATGAGAGTAACAAGGGTGGGGGGTGGCAGGTAGACAAAAGGAGAGACAAGACAAGGAGGGATGGGGGAGGGAGGGAGGGGGGAGGGAGGGAGGGAGAGACAGGGCTCAGAAAGGTGGATGGTGGCAGGGTGCTGAGGCATGAAGTCTGTAGAACTTACAAAGACCAGGTCAGTTTGTTACAAAGAGTTAACAAAATTGTGTGTATGTCAGATAACGTGGGGTGTGTGTGTGTGTGTGTGTGTGTGTGTGTGTGTGTAATATTCTAAAACCTTGTGTGTTTGTTATTATATACCTAGCTAAATATAGAAACAAGCTCCTAATTCTCAAAAAGAAAGAGAGAGAGGAGGAGAGAGGGAGGGAGGGAGAGAGGAAGGGAGGAAGGGGGGAGGCTCAAAGAAACTACAATATTAGCTCGCTACTGAAAAATAACAATGTATTTGAGATTATGAATATTGTGTATAATTACTTTAGGCTGCAATTAGATAATGTAAATCTAAACATTCTCTTAATTAATGCCCTGATGTATTGTCACTTTTCCTGGTTATCATAGTAACAAGAATTACCATCTAAGAAAATCCTTCCAGGCCCCTGCTTAAGTAGGAAAGAGAGCTGACTCACACCGGATGGACATGAGCTTGCATTCTTAGACTCAGTGGTTTTCAAATGACAGTTCACAGGAAAATGGACCAGGCATAATTGTGTTTATCACCAGACCCCAAATCTGCAGGACCAGAGTGAGCTAGGGAAATCCTGTCCTTCCCAGGTACTACAAGGGAAACCCTGTCCTTCCCAGGTACCACGAAGGAAGTCCTGTCCTCCCCAGGTACCAGGAGGGAATCTAGAGTCACCAACCAAGGAGCACCCTGACTCCACCTGAAATGTGTATACTATTCTTTCCAGAATCAAGTTGTTGCGTGCTTCAATCACTTACCATGTATTAATTAAATTTTTTATCACTCTGACCACACCAGACAAGAAGCAACTTAGGGGACAAGAGGTTCACTTGGGCTCACAGTTTGAAGAGAGTCTCCTTATGGTGAAGGAGGTGCTACAGCGTGTGGCCTCTGGTTGCACATATCAGGAAGCATTGGGAAGGGACTGCTTTCTAATTTCCGTTTGTACTCAGCGCAGACACCCAGCCTGGGTGATGGTTCTGCCCTCATGCAGGATGGTTTTTTGTTTTCGGTTAACTCCCTGAAAATGGCCTTGCCAGCACACAGTGATACTCTATGAGTTCCATAATCCAGCCCAGCTAACCATGAAGGCGAACCATCACAAGTCTACTTCTTGTCAACATGATACCCAAGTACACTGCTTTTAAAGCCATCGTGACTCACTTCCACAGAATGTTGCAGAAGAGCTGATAGTATGTTTCTTACAACTTTAGGTCTGAAAGACACTGTTTGACTCATCCCTAGAATATGCCCATGATAGAGAGAAGCAAAGTGATTGGCCAATTACTTCCTTCATTCTAAAAAGCATTGCCTCAATTCCTAAAGAGCAGTTTCCAGGGCAGGATGGGGGACCAGAAAGACAAAGAAGCCTTGGAGACAGGACACATACAAAACAATGTTCAGCCCATACCACTCAGCTCCTGTAGGAAGCCGCCGTGGAAGGCAAGCACATTGAAGAAGGAAACATGGAAAGCGATGTTCATCTCTCAGGCCCAGCAGAGTGTCTCACTGTCCCTGGCTTAAGCCTATAAAAGGAGAGGGCATGGGATTCAGAGGCTGGAATTGGGGAACCTGAAATTAATGACCACACTTGGCCTGCCTCATGGGCATGAGAACTGTGAAGGTCAAGGAAGATCTTAGATGAAAAGGCAATCGGGAACGAGGTGTCCTGTGAGGAGCCCTTCAGCTCCTCTGGGGAAGACGGGCAGTCCTTGCGCTACCCTTCTCCCCTTGTATTTCTGGTGAAAATGCTCACGTTTACTACCTGGCTGCTAACTCATGAGATCAAATTACATGCTCTGTCACATCAATATGGTTCCTTGTCCCTTTGATGTCCACATTAGCACCATGGAAATCTTGAAGAAAAATGAGTTGCATCGTGTAGAGACCAGAATCTATGAAAAGGGAGTGGCCAGAGGGATGCCCAGGGACAGAGAAGCAAATGAGAAATATCCCAGTCTATCTAATTCTACCCAGTTCCTGCCAGCTCTCCCCCTCAGAATCATGTCACCAAGACCCTCCCATTTCCCACAACTCTAACACTCCAGGATGACTGGGACAGTGGGACTCAGGAAATCTGCACACATCTAGCTGGTAATCAAGAATAAAAACAAAAAACCAAACAAACCAACAAAACTGCTCAACTCCTCTGAGTATTCGTTGCTTCCCAGAGAGTGTAGGAGCCTGAGACAGTCACTTTCAGGGTTCCTTTTTACATGCTGTCTGTCACCGGCTCAGATTCACCCCTGTGATGACATACGCCGATGGCAGACACCTGGTTCAAGTGCTCAGCTGAGCACAGGCTCTAACGTAAAGAAACACTATTTTTCCCAATAGCTCAGGTGGGGCTCACACATGTAGCTGATTTTTAGCACATTCACTATCTGCAAGTTGTGTATATACACCTACACAGACACAAATATGCGTATTTGAGTCCCATGTGAATTCTGTGCGTGGATGTGGCAGAATCCAACAGACCTTCCTTCAGAGATGTTTCCATTTTTATTTAGTCTCCTTCAAGAACACTCATGTCCCACTGAAGGCCTGTGTCCTGCAGAGGGCTCCAGTTCTGCAGACACTCTTTCATCTGTACAGTACGGAATTGCCCACAGATAACATTAATGACTTGGTGTAGCAGCCACTGGAGTGTCTGTCTGTCTTGAAGCATTCCCAGACTGTGGGCAGAGGTGTCTTTACAGAACAAAGTGCCAGCACAAGACACTTCAGCTATTTTAGTGTACACGGAACACATCAGCGCTTTTCATCACAGCCGCCCCAATTCTCTCGGGACACAAATGAACATAACCATCGCATTAGGCTCTCTAGATGACATTTTGATTAAAGTAATTATTCCTTTAGTAAACAAATATTACATTCTAGATGACTTTAATGGCATGTAATAGAGTCTGTAATAATTCTGGTTACAAAGCAATGACATGTATCCTGGCTGCCACAAAGTCCACCAAATGTACGTCCCATGGGCTTGTATAGATCTCCGCGTGCACTAACCTTAATTCCCGTTAAGGTTAACTGTCCATCACACACACCTCTGTAACAGTAACAACTAAAACAGCTTTGACGTGTTTCGGAACACTTTCCCTATAGATGGGACAGACTGCCCTCGAAGCTTTGAAAGATACTGGGAGCAAACGTGAGCGATCCTGGCAGCTGCAAAGAGCTCCGTTCAGACAGGTCTGCAGCGGCCCCTCCTGAACCTGGCTTTCTTTCCAGGATCTCCTAGGTGACTTTGCTGCCTCCTCTTGAGTCTAAACTAAATGCTTCAGGACAAGCATGACAGGGCTGCAAGAGCTCTACACACTGGCAATAATATAGGGCAACTGTCGCTTTGGCAGGACACCAGAGGCTTCCCAAGACTCCCAAAGAAAGCCCCACTAAAGTGGTTAAAGCTTCACACACACATACGTACCTGCACACACACACACCTGCACGTACACACAACTGTACACACAAACTGCACACACACAACTGCACGCACAACTACACACACACACACACACACACACACACACACACACACACTTGCACACACCCCAGGTAAGCACTGCCCCTAACCCTTCCGTCTTGTGGCGATCTCAGAACAGCCAGGGCTCTCTTGACCTGGCTCCTTGATGGTTTCTGCAGTGGTCAATAGTCCCTTCAGGGGGGAAGTGCTGAACACGAGATTTTCACACACTGACCCCAAATCCATCCTAAGTCACAAGTGAGTAAAAGGCACAACCAGCTAGAGAACTCTCTGAAGATCACCTGTTTCCTTTAGAAGGTGTCCAAGGGACTAGTTAAAAGGCGCGCTTCCACCAACCCAGCTGGGCTAATGCAGCCTGGGAAGGCAGGCTTTGTGGCCCTGGGAGGCACCGCACTGCAAGTCCTGACCTGCCCCTCACTTAGTCGCCGGCCTCTAAGACAAAGCGCTGACACGGGGTCGAGGCCGGGGGTCAGAGGGATCAGTGCGAGAGGCACCAGCTGGCAAGCTCCTGCCTACATCTTTGTTCTCCCAAGTCTCTTCTCCATGACCAAAGGAGAGTAGGAAGTGGCATCCCATCGCCCCAGGAGCGGTCTCATAGGTGACAGCGCGCATCTCCCATGGCAACTAGCAGCTTCTTCCTACAAATTCCCAGTTTTGCCTCCTTCTGGATAGATCCAGAGTTCGGAGAAAGATTCTGGTCCTGGCCTTCCTTCCCATATCCCAAAGGTGGCAGGGTCTTCGCGATCCCTTGCCGGGAAGAACCGAGAGAAACCGCTTCTCCACGCCCTAAGCCCGGCGCCTGTCCAGCGCTCACCACGGCAGCTGGGACTGGCGCTGGGGACCCAGCGAGGCTGGACTCCACACTCTGCAGGACCCCAGACCGAGGCTCCTCCAAGTTCCCCACGCGAGGGATCCCCGGCGCCGCCCCTACCTGCCGGAGAACGGTCCTCTGAGCCCGGTGCCCCGCGATCCAGCGACGGTCCCGGCTCGGCTCTGCTCCTGGGCGCCCGGCCACCACGCACAGACGGGTGGGGATGCGCTGGGGACCCGGACTCCACCCGCCCGCAGCTCGAAGCCCCCGCCCCTCTGGCCCTCAGCCTTGTCCCTGCTACTGGGTCCTGCGCCCCGCCCCCTCCCTTCACAGCCCGCAGCTGGGCTCCGGTCCTTCCCCCGTCCTCCTGTCCCCTCCGGGTCTCCGCGCAGCCAGGGAGGCCGTCTCCTCGTCCTGGCGCCCTCCCGCCTCCCTGCCGCGCCCCGCGTCCCTCCCTCCCTCTCACGCGCTCTCACGCGTTCACGGAGACCGCGCCTCCCAGGCTGGCTCTGCCACCCTCCCTCGGGTTCCTCCCGCCTCTCCCTCGCCTGGGATGCGAGAAAGGGGCTCGCACCTCAAACTTTTCCGCCCTGACTTCTGAAAGACCACGGGGAAACGGATGGCACCGTGTGCTGCACCAGGGCTCCCCTCGGACATCCCACCAGAACAAAGGCTACCCCATCCTGGTGACTGTGGCAATTGTCCAGACGGAATGGGTGACCACTTTTAAAGCTACAGAGGCTAACATAGTCTTCTCTCTCTCTGCCGTTCGAGACCCTGTTGAAATGGGCTACAAATTAAGAGCTCAGGCACGGGACACTATGCTATGGGTTCATTTGCCATGACCAAAACACAAGGTGTGCCTGCGCCCTCAAGATTTGGTTCTTCATCAGCTCTGTAAAGTTTGGTTGCCCGCATTTTGCCAAAAGTGAAGAATGTTCTGTTAATTCTGGCTGTGTGTGTGTGTGTGTGTGTGTGTGTGTGTGTGTGTGTGTGTCCGTGTCCCACGGAGATCAGTAGGGTGCCAATAGGCAAGTGGATAAATGTATGTGTGACCAGGTTAATTCTTGGACACAGGGGGATAAACTGTACAACACAAGTCCACACGACCAGCGAGAAGCTGTAGATCTCAGGATTTAGTACAAATTTTACATTTTGTGTGTAGGTGATAGACCTTACATTTCAAAAGGAATGAGTTAGATCATTTGGAAGACAGTCTGAGAATGTCAAGATCGGCCCCATTGAACTGTTGAATTATCATTATAACTATGAGGTGAGGGGCTAGGGAGATGGTTTCTGTCTTTAAATGCTTGCCAAGTTTGAATGTCTGAGTTCCACCTCCTGGAACCCAGCTGAGAAGCCAAGTGCAGTCTAAAAACCCCACAACCATGTGGCTTGCAGCCAACAGTTGCCAATATGGCAAGCCCCAGGACAATGAGAGATGTCATCTAAAAAACAGAGTGGACAGGAGAAATAACCTCGGTTGTCCTCTGGCCTCCACATCCCCACACATGTGTCCCCACACACAACATGCTTATACAACATACCCACGGGAAACTATGAGGTGATGATGTGAAGATTTTTTTCCCCACATACAAAGTCAGACGGGATTCTTGAGTCAGGGGTGGCTATTTAAAGATAATTTGTAAAAATAATCCAACAACATTACCAAGCACAATGTACCCTGGCAAGAACGGCTGTACAATCCAATCCAAACAGACACTTCGTTACCCATTTCTTCTCCTGACATCTTCTGCACTTAGCAAGATAGAGATATAAATGATGTGTGAGAAACACCAGCCACTTCAATGAGATGTGGTGTGACATTTGAAACCCTAGCTTCCCATTGTACTCTGAGATTCCTAGAGACAAAGAAACACACAGGGATTTAGTGCACTAAAAGTCAGACTTGGTCACCAGCACTTACAACTGGGCGGGCATAAAGCAATTGGTAACTAAAGTATAATTCTATTCCTTTTGAGAGTTTGAGTTTCCTGTCATCAAACAGCATATATTTCTAAATTACAGCTACGTGCTTGACATATGTTTGAATTTTATTATATATCTAAGATTCTGTATTAGCAGAGAAGTCATAGGATAATCTAAAAAAAAAAAAAAAAACCAAAGAGGTGTAATATACAGCATAAAAGCTAAACACGTACATTTGCATTTCAACCGTTCCCAACACATTCTGCACTGTGAGTAGCCAGAGGCCTGGAACACACAGCTGACTCTGATAAGGGTTTTAAAAATGATTATACTGTCTAGGAGTATGGGCAATGTATTATTAAGAATGTCAATATTGGCTCAGCTCCCAAAGGTAATTTTCCTCTCTAAACTGAAATATAAATGCTGGTTTGCAGTTGATCCCTGTGTTTACACACACACCTCCCATTCTGAAACAGCAATTAGTTTGCTACCATAGAGGCATGTGTTATCTGGCTTTGCCAACCCCTCGAGACAAGTGGAGCTGTATCCAGTAGTAAGAGAAGACGACCTTCAGTGGAACCCCCAAAGAACAGGACTAGCATGAAGCTCCCAGTTAAGATTTTTGTTTTTGGGGGAAGAGAATTTATTCATGGAGAAGAAAACTCTGTGAAGGATTCTCCACTCTGTCACTATAGACTTCTTTCTCAAAGTCACTGGACACTGGAACACCGAAATGAAGTCATCTCTTGAACAGAAGCGTTCATTCACCACAAAGCATCACGTGAACTTTAAAGCCCTCCCCACAAGCATCAGTTTAAGAATCAAGGACTCTCACTTAAGATGGTGGGAAACACCTCCGTTTCAGTAGATACACAGTTTAGACCTCTGCTCCCAAGATACCATGAATTGAAGCTTCACTTCTCCAAGTCCATTTTAAAACGTCTGACATGTACAAGGCAACACTTCTTCACAGAGCACCTCAACTCACACCTTCTAACAACCACCAATCGGCCATCCACATGCAGATATATTATTCCTGGAGTGTATTCTCTTCTGTGGATCCACTTACATAAATTCACATGATTAATACGCTGTTTTGACTTCCTGTAACTTAGAGTGTCTGAAGGTAGAGAGTCTTAATCGTCCAGTGTGGCTTTCATTTCATCAGATGTTTTTGTCTTTTCCTGTCCTCTGCTTTTGTTTGTAACAAATGTCAAAACAACTTGTTGAACAATCAGAAAACGGAAGAGATGTGGCCCAGACTACACCAAGTCTGTAATTTATAGGCTAAGTGACATTTTCAGTCTGCATCCTAACTTCTGAGTATTTGCATTTATGTTTCTCTCGATTGGCCTGGGTCTGATCTTGCAAAGGTACACTTTGGTTGTCCCTGTGTAGTTTTGCAGGTGTCTGTGATACTCGCTGTCTCCCACTCATGTGCTTATGAGCTGCTGTTCATCTCTCTGTGATCACTACTAACACACGTGGAGCTCATGGCCTGTCCCGGTTCTTAGCCAACGATTCCAGAAACTCATTTGAAGGTTCTGTGGGATCCACCACAGAGATGCCGTGCTTCTTCCCTTGTGACCTAAGTGTGTTTTACACCTCTCCCTTGCTTGGAGCACACATCAGGACTTCAGGGTCCAAGGCAACGGGAGTGGATTCCTCCCTGGTTCCCAGTCTTTAAGGGGATAGTCTGGTTCTCCACCCTTGCCTGTGAGGCTGATTTCTGCTTGTTGTGGGTTCCTCCACAAAGGTAAAGTTTTCTCAGAAACAAACACTGAAATTTGGCAATTGCCTCTTTTGAGAAACCAGGTAGACAGACCACTTCTTCCTTGTTGCTGTTCTTAATTGGTAAAGTGTGCAGATTAAATTCCTAATGCTAAAGTCATCTTGGATTCTGGAACAAACAACACTTGGTCATGAGATAATTCTTTTGAAATATTGCTGTATTCTATTTGCTTAAACTCGGTTGGAAGTTACTTCATCTCTTTTCGTGAGAGCATTAATTTGTGGTTTTCTCTCATTGTCATGTCTCTGTCTGGCTTTAGTTTTAATTTTCCTTCAGTGAATAAATGGAAAATTCTTGTGTCCTCTTTATTTTCCTGAAATAATTTTAATATAAGGGGACTGACTTCCTAAATTGCCCGATATGATAAAACTCACCAGCAAATCCATCTGAGGCCAAAATTAACTTGGAGATAAGAACTTTACCTTTGAAAGTAAAGACAATAAATACAGGACGACTTGTGCTATCTATTCCCTACCAGAGGTGGTTTATGTTCTTTAAGGAACTTACCCTTTGCATATGAACAGTCAAACTTATCAACATAAATAATAATAATCAGCATTACAGCCTCTTACATTTCCACCATCTTTAGAATGTGAGTGGGATCAGTGTTCTCACTCCCCAAACTGGTGAAGTTACTTCTTTTTACCCTCCTGATTGCTGTCGATGGGACCAGGTCACGTTAGCAATCTTTCAGACGGGCACCTCTGGTCCCTCCTGTTCTTCTCTTGTTGAGTTTCCTGTGTCACTCTCTGTATGACGGCTGCCATTTTATAAAATTAATTTAGATCAAGATAGATGACCAGAGTCGTTTGTTTATCTGATTGTCTATCTAGTGTAGTAATGATTAAATCTGGGATTTTAACAATTTAACTTTTTTATTCAGTGTGTAGACTTTAAAATTGTTATATACTCCTGGTAAAGTGATTGCTTTAACATCACACAAGCTACATCTTTATCCCTGGCAATATGTCTTTATGTAAAATCCACCACCCACACACGTATAATTAATTATATGGCCATTCAGCTGCATTTGGATCAGCATTAGTATGCATCTTAGTTCTGGCATCTACAGTACAGCAGGGGCTGGTCAATGCTCACCTCTTCCTCACAGGTCTGAATGCTGGAATGTTCCAGATAAAGGAGCAGCCTTCCTGCAGACGCCACCCTCCAGTGTCCTCCCGCATGGCACAGGGAAAGAGGCCTCCAGTCGTCTTCTCTCCTTTTCATGAAGCCGTGTCTCCCATCCAAAGGACCTGCCCCACATGACATCAGCTAATCCTAGTTTGCACTGCGTACATGATTTTGTGGGAATAGGAAATGCAAACATGCAGGGCATCATAATGCGATCTCAGTCATACTCTGAACTGACTGGGGTCCTAATATTGTAAGTTAGTCTTGTAAGAATCACATAATTGTCTTGTATTCTAAGGGAGTCATGGGTCTGTTTTTTTAAACATTGATAACTTATCTTCTATAGACAGAAAGGGTATCACAACAGTACACTGCCATGTGTCCTGTATGTGGACCCAAGTGACAGGAGTCAGGAAGGTGCTGTGGCAGAGATTCATCCAATTAGGAAAAGCAGGGAAGGTAATTTAACTCACTATAAATCCTCTTACTGAGAATTCCATCTGCATAGCAAGCCCCACTATTACACTAAAGGGCCTTTATTAGAAAAAAACATGCAGCCATAAGAGGCTCACTTATTCACTCCCTTTATTTACCCCACACCATCTGTCTAATAAAGTAAAATAGAAGCTGAAACGACGCCCCTGTGATATCACAGAATCCCCAGTCTCTATATGAGAAATGAGGGTGAGTGGTGCCCAGCACATCCGTGTCAGAGGACGGCCACAGAAGCAGGCTGACTCTGCCAATGGAGAGGCTGGTTGGTTTAGTCCTTGGCACAGAAATGCCATCATCCCCTCTGTAAAGTGACCCCTTCATTAGCACCTCCACTTCCTGTCCGCGGCCTGCCCTCTAACAGCAGAGACATTTACCCCCTTATTCCAACCACTTAGAAAACTTAACTAGAGGTGGATGTGTGCATCCACACCCATCCCGTTGGTTTAATATCAAATGATGCCTTATCATTAGGGAAAATGTTTCTTAAAGCAATCTGCTAATTAATGCCCAGAAAAAAACATTAAAATTTCAATCTTTCTGCAATGAAGTAGCTCATTAAAAAAAATTGTTCTTGAAACATGTACAAGCTAATCTCTCTCTCTCTCTCTCTCTCTCTCTCTCTCTCTCTCTCTCTCACACACACACACACACACACACACACACACACACATACAGGCATGCACATGACAAGTGCTAACATAGACATGATCAGAACAGTTGTTTTTAAAGTTTTAACTTTTAGTTAAATATGCATTTACTCTATACCAGGCATGTTTGAGTACATATGCTTCAATAAATGATAAAACATGATCGTGGTATGATGGCCATCTTTGTCCAGGTGTGACTCTCATCTCTCATCAAAGAAGAAGCGTCTCTTTGCGGCAAATAGAGATGATCACAGCAAACCACAACTGGTCAGAGTACCTAGAACAACAGATTGTGAGTGCTGAACTCCAGTGGACACAGTTACAGTATGCCCCCCCCACACACACCTAAGGCTCAGGGAACACCCCAGAAAGACTGTAGGAGTCAGAGGACCAGGAAGTCTTCCTTGGAATTTCATCTCCTACAGATGACAAGGATACTTTATCCATGATATCCCAACAATATGGCTGCCTGAACAAGACCCGAACAAACTCAGCACCTAAAGAGGTGCTAACACAGAAGGGGACGAACTTGTGGGGGCCCTGTCCATAGACAAAGAACTACAGGCAACTAAGGAATGCTGAGACCAGGAGAAAGAGTCTTCCCCGGGGATGAGCCCCCGAATTGGTTATCCAATAACAAGTGGTCAGCCCTCAAATCATGTACATATAAGCAACATGAAACAGACTCGGCAGGTTGTATTTATATATCTACACCTAGACAGGCATACGCACATGTGTGTACACATGTAACAATAATAATTAAAGATAAACAGGCCATAAATTGGAGAGGGAGTTGGGGCAGGACGTGGGAGGAGTTGGGGAGAAGAAAGGGAAAAATGTAATTAAATTTTAATTAAAATCAAAAATTATCAAGAAAAAAACCATAACCATTAAGTAATGAAACATTTTCCCAGTTAATAAAGCAGGCAGACGCCCAAGGATAAGTGTGTGGCGTCCAGAAGTATACAGAGCAGCTCCCAGCAAGGGGCAAGGGAGGGCGGTGACCAAGGCAGGGGACAAGGCAGGGGGCTGACCAAGGCCGAAGACGGACCAGCAAGTCTCATTGTCAACACTGTGCAAAGTTTGCCTGCCCACGAAAGGCACACCAGCCGACGAGGGCAGCGTGGCTACTCTAATATCTGAAAACACAACTCTCTTATTGCAGGATGTGATTTAGCAGCATTGGAAGACAGAGTAGATCTGCATGAAAGCCACGTGCAGATTCCAAGCAGAAGAATTTCCACCTTGTTAAATGTCAGATCACTTGCCCAGCACGTCAGACTTCCACTGTTGTGATAAACAAATGGCGTCTTCTGGGGGCGAGCTATGACGGCAGGACATCTCATGAAGCACCCCAGCTCCTACCTCCCCCCATCCATCCACACCCCAGGATCCTTATTTTACCCTGTGTAATGGCCTGCTGGTCTTACTCCCATAGGCTTAGCTCTGTCTGGGCTCCTAAGCTCCACGGACTCTAATTCCAGTTAATTCGCTCAGTTACCCCTATCTCTTCACGTAAGTAGACAATTTACACCCTGACCTAAATGAACTGCATTCCCCAAGCCCTGTACACTTCCTTCCGAGATTGGATGCATATCAGACTGGGACTGATTCTGTCTGCAACTGAACTCAGTTGGCTTAAGCTGTAATTCTCTGCCTCGTTTCCACTAATACTCATCCTGGACTGGTCATGATGTCACTAAGCCATGTGGTATAGCCTGGGCCTCTCCTTCCTCTTCACCGTTTCACTGTTATCTACACACTTTCGCAGGCGAGATCAGAGAGTAGAGATGAACGAATGTACAGACAGCATTGCTAGGATAAATAGTCCTTGGAGACTGGCATTTTTTTCTTCTGCACTATTAGGGATTTGATTTAGTACCTAGCATGTTCATAGAAGCAAGCCCTCTACCTCTGAGCTATATCCCTAGCCCAACATGTGTTCAATAAATCCCTAACCACCTTGTGATTGGCTAATCACGGCTCTCAACATCACACACTTGGAAAGAAGGAACTTCAACTGAAGAGTTGCCTCCATCAGACTGGCCTGTCGCAGTGTCTGTAGGAGGGAGGCCCGACACACTGCACAGAGTCACCACTTGGCAAATGGCCTTGGGCTGTATAAGAAAGTATCTGAGAAAGTCAGCGGAAGCACGCAGGTCCTCCATGGTTCCTACTTCTGCTCCATCTTGAATTCCTGCCTTGACTTCCCTCAGTGATGGTGATGTCGAAGTGTAAGCCAAACAATCCATTCTACTCCAAGTTGCTTTTGGTCCTGGTGTTTATCATAGCAACAGAAGGTGAACCAGGCCATGCCTGACTCTCTTATATTTGGTGATCTGCACAGTTTTTGTGTATCTCGATAACTAGACAAGAACGAGAGCCCATTGTTCTAGAATGTTGTAGCTAACATTGTCTTCTTACTCTTTCTCTTGTTTTTAAAACCTCACAACACTTACAGTTGTGATGTTCAAACAGTTATCATCTATGAAACCCTCTCTTTCTACTTTGACCTATTCTGGGTGTCAAGGATAAAGGCTTGGTTAGTCATTCTCCAACACCTTGGTTATGTTGTCTATCATAATCTTAGATGCCCATCCCTAAGATTCTAATCTGTCTGCTCCCAGGTCTGATGAAGACATCACAGATGCCGAGCCTGCAACGTGCTCTCTGTAGTGATGCCTGGTGTCTGAAAGGATTGATACTGACTCGGGACCCCCAAGACCAAGTTCTCAGCACAAAGGGGATTTATTTGCCCCAGAGGGACAGAGGGTAGGGAATAAAAGACAAAGACAGGAGACAGAGAAGGGGAACAAGGTAGAGGGGGAAGGAGTATTTGTCCCAGAGGACAGGACTGTCTCTGAATAGAGAGGAGACAGACGTGACCCATAGGCAAATGGTAGTTTATAAAGGTAAAAGGGGAAACCCCATGTTAGGATGGCGTGTTTGATTTTAATTGGGCATGTTAATTAGGTGAGCCAAAGGGGGCTCTTGATTGTTGGACTTCAATACTTTGATAGCTGGACCTTGGTAGTTGTCCTCAGGAGGAGGAAGTGGCCAAATAAGGGAATGGACCTTGGTGGTTAGTTTTAGGAATATAATCTAATGTTTTTTTTTTTAGCAAGGCAGAGGGAATTAGGGAGAAGGGCAAGGCCTGCCCGAGCCACGTTTGCCACACTAGGGCTGGCTAGAGTGCCTTCAGTGTCCTTGCCATGGAAGGCGAGCGGGTGTTTGGACAGCAGAGGAAAGCTAACTGATGCAAACAGCAAGAGGAAGCTACAAACTGTCTCGGTGAGTCACTCAGGGTTTTATTCTATCTTTCACTGAACCCTAAAGACAATCAAAATAAACATCAGTCCTGAATGTAAGTATAAAGTCTGGAGCATGTCCTCCTACTTAAAAAAAAAAATCTTATTTTCAGGTTCATTAAAAGTCCCTTACCAACAAATATAGTCGTTACCAAACAATACAAATGCTTTTGAGAGGCAGAAGAGTGAGTTAGAGAGCCCCAAGACACCCTTAAATGAGAGAAGGCAATGGAGGTGAACTACAAGAAGGCAAAGAAAGACCAGTTATGCCTACCCAACCCTTCCGGTTCTATACGGTGCACCAGCTGAGGGGACGGGGCAGACGACTCAGATGTGACTCCTGGAAGCGTTTCGTGCCCTCGGGAGTCTTGGAAGCTCCTGGGCCTCCTGGGTGAAGAATGAGGATGGGCCAGCAGCCAGCTGGATTCTCAACCCAGGCCAGGCTTCACCATACACTTAAACCTTAAAGGGAAATGCCAGTTTTCTGCTGAGATCCCATTTATTTTCATGTTGAAACCTCAGTAATCAATCTCTTTGCTTTGTCTCAAACCAACTGCTTAATACCATCCCTTCTGGGTATGTTTGGAAACTTCTTTGTCCTAGGATACATTTGCCAGAGAACATGAACCATTGTTTCAAATAAATGTCCTGGGGGAGAAAAGTTGTAGGTTTGGGCATTACATTTTCATAAAGCTAGCTAATCTTACTCCTGTTAGGAAAAACGTCAAAAAAATAAATAAAGGCAAACATATCATTATTGTCTGGAAACAATGCTTACACCTGTGATTTTATAAGCACCATCTGCTTTTTTAGTGGTGCTAAGTTTAGAGGTGGCTATTATCACTTTTGAATTTGATTCCAGCATTACACTCATCTTCAGATCCATGTATATACCCTCATGAAGCACTGTGTGCCTCTTGTATATTCATAATGTGCATTTATTTCAAATAGAACTAGATTGTGAATAGGTATTCTGTGCCATCTTTTTATTTGCATTTATTGCTTTGCACTTTCTAAATGGGCAGAAGAACGTTTACAAAGGCAGATATGAAGTAGGAGTGAGCTGAGGAACACAGGGAGGAGCTAAATGGAGGCAGAGCCTTATGATGGAAGACGTTGCTGCTCAGCTGCCTTTGGTGTGTCCTAGTCTTACATGGGATGTATCAATAGCACAAGAGATGGGTTCAGAGTGAGCATGAATGCCCATGAGTTGGGAACTTACAGTCGCTTTCAATATTCTTAACAATAACAATAAAAAAGATGTAAATATTTCATCAGTTATGTTTTTCATGAAATAAGTGAGTGCTTTTCTTGTGGAAATAGCACACTTTTTGTTCATGTTATTTTAGTCATGAAAAACATCTTCCAGTGAACATTTATTTATACAAACACATTGTCTAAAACCCAGCCTTTTAGGAACAACTGTAACTAATTCTACCAGTGATGTGCACCTGTGTAGAATATGTAAACAAAGTGCTATATGCTTTCAGTCAGGTGAGGTCTGAAGACAGTGATATCACTTAGGCATGGGGAGCAGAATGATGATTTCCAGAGGCTGATCAGGGGAGAGGGACCAATGGGCAGATGATGACCAGAAGATATATAATTATAGCTGTTTAGAGAAAATAAGTCAAGAATCCATTGTAGAGAATGGGGGCTATCCATACAATCAACACCTTATATTCACTGTGTGTGTGTGTGTGTGTGTGTGTGTGTGTGTGTGTGTGTGTGTGTGCCTGTCTGTCTGTTTGTCTGTCTGTCTGTGTCTGTGGAGGCCAGAGGTTGACAGGTTGACATCTGGTGTCTTCCTCATTTCTACCTCAAATTTTGAAATAAGGTCCCTCATTGCACCTGGCTCACTGGTTCAATTCAGCTAAACTAACCAGTCAGTGAGCCCCAGATGTCCTCGTACCCCCCAGTTTGGGCATTATAACCATTCCACTTTGCATGGCTTCTGATGTGGGTGTGGGGAGCCAAACTTGAGTCCTCACTCTTGTTCAGGAATCACTTTACTGACTGAGCTGGCCCCTCAGCTCCTGTACTCTGGAAAACATGAACAAAGTGGGTGTTAGGTGTTCTCACCACCAAAATGACCCCAAAAGCAATGAAAACTATTAGTTAGCTGTGATTCACACATCTGTCATCCCTGCAGTCACAAGGCTAAAGCAGATCACGGGCCTGAAAACAGCCAAGGCTGCACAGCTGGAATGGGTCTCAAAAAGGATAAAATAAGACAAAGGTGACATCATACCACAGTTAGCATGCCATGTTTTATCCATGCACATAAACAACATTTCATCACAGCCTTATTGTGGGCAATGCCATCATTACAGCTACCTAATTTCTCTATCTACTTCACTCAGTTTATCTGACTAGATGAGGGAGAGCTTGAGGTCTCAAATTCAAATCTCCAAATCTCTTTACAACCTCTTCTGTATTTGAGATAAGCATTGCTTTTAGGCTGAGTATGCTATTTATATTTTTAGTTTTCATTGAAAGTGCTTTCTTACGATTTTGGTCAAGGTAAAGAGAAGAACTCCATTGACCCACAAATAAAGTGAACCAACAGAATTTGTGTGGGTAGGAAGATTCAGTTGAGTTTCTGGATCGGGGAAGATGGTTTAACAGACCAGTTCTCACCCTTCACAGAACGCATCAGTCACATGGGAATTTTGTTAAAAGATGCTATGGTTCAGTGGATGAGGGGCAGGACCTGAGGCTGGGGTCTTTGCATTTTTTATGATGCCATTTTTATCTCTGGAGCAACGATTGCAGTGCAGGGTGACTCTTCTCCATTTGCAGACTTTAGCACAGCGTATCCGTCTTGAGAAAGTCACGGCCATCATATTTACTATGCAGGCTATCAAGTGCCATTATTGATCTTATTTTGCCAATAAAACTGGGTATTTCAAAGAGGTCAGTAGGTGCCTAGATATGCCCAGCTTGCGGAAAGGCAATTATAAAGCCACACTACAGGCTGGGTTTCTGATTCCACAGCTCATTCTGCCATCTAACCACTGCTTCAAAGAAAGTGATGCACCCAGACCTTAGTTTTGCACTTCTATGCATATCCACCATGACACCATGCATCAGCAGAAACAGGCATTGGCTCCTGGTACAGGTGCAACACCCCAGAAAGCTTGTGAACATCCCAGAGCCCCAAACACCCGGGTTGTGTCGATCTCCCACAAGCAGACCTGGGTTCTGCTTCCCTGTGTGCCCCCTTCACGGACCCCAGTGATGGGCTAGTGGGCAGACTTCGTTTGCTCCATTGATCTGAAGCCACTTTTAGTTCATAGCTGGAGCAGTTGCTCTTCGCCCCTCCACACTCTTCCTTCTCCTGTTACTTACTCCTTCCTGTATCCCATACTCAGCTCTGCCTTTCCCCTCCACGCCATCTAAGAACAGCCTCATCCTTCCTCATTCATGGGGATGACTTTTATTTTGCCTCCTTTCGCTTCTATCCATGATATGTAAGAAAGGAATCAAGACTTAACCAAGTTACAGGAAATCTATCTATTCTTATGCTTATGAGGGAATTGCACTCTGTCTGGTTTACAACGCACTCGGCCCTTAATCTTCTGTTTTAACCTTCATCACCTCTGTCATCTCCGCAGAAAATTGCCTTCCCCGGGGTGGGGAGAATATGTTATATTTGCGTGATTGACTCTTCTGCCAGCACGTCACCTCTGGGCACACTCCTCCGCTGCAGATGTGCAAGTGCTGAGACGGAGTCCTGGGGGCCGAAGCCTCATTTCATGGAAGTTTCAAAGGTGTGACTGGCCACCACGGCTGAAGAAACGTTGTCAGCTTCACTGAGAAAATCTGCACTGACATTCAACGGCACCATGGAGGTGTTCCAGTGCAGAGGAGTTTTTAGGCCCTTCCTGATTGCTACTCTGTTATTCTATAGGACGTCTTGTATTGTCTGTGAGGTGTCTAACTTAAAAAACACAGCTCCCAGGCAAAGTCAGGCAACACTTAAATTTACAGGGAATACAGCATCACTCTTGTCTTTATCTCATGTGTTTGTTCTGGCAGTTAGTATAACAGGCATTGGAAACATTGAATGAATGAATGAATGAATGAATGAATAAATAAATAAATAATGAATGAATGAATGAATGGGAACACCTTCCTGACCAAAAGAACCTTGAGTTATTATATGAATTAAGAGTAAATATATATGTTTGATATATAGTCATACATACATGACTATCTGGATGTATGTAAAACAACTATGTACCTACTTGCCGACCTGCATATGGGCAGAGATGTGTTTTAAAATGTCTTGTCATCATTGATCCAGGGTGAGAACAACTGCTCAGGAGACAGCTATGGAAAACACAGGGGACCACAGCTACATTGGGAGATAACTTAATTGTGGCTTCTTCCTGAAGGGCAGAGGGGTTGGTTGAAAAGGCTCGGAATTAGCTAGTTTGGGCAATGTCAACAGGACCTGAGGTGCAGGGACAGGTTCTCGCTGTCTGGTATGAGCCCTCGGGTGATAAGGGTAGGATGACCATGGCCTAGAGTATAGGATTAATAAAATCTCTATTTTTAAAATGTGAACTCTGGATTAATTGGTTTATGAATGAAAGGCATTCCCAGGCCAGTCCTTTACGATCCTCAATGACTGGACTTCGGGGCAGGTACTCTCCCCAAGTTCAGAAAGACCTTCATGATGCCATTGCATCAAAAGTATAGAAAAATAAAAAGGGTTGATCCCACATATAATAGATTAAAGCATTTATTCAAAACATTTTATTGTTCACTGTACAAATTCACAATAAGTACTTAAAGGGGTTGGGACTATAGCTCAGTTGGTAGAATGCTTTCCTAGCTTGCATGAAGCCCTAGGTTTGGACAACCTGACCCAAGAACTGCATAAACTGATGGTCATGGTTCATATCTATTATCCCAGCATGGAGGAGGTTGAGACAAGAGGATCTGAAGTTTGAGGGCATCCTTGGCTACACGGTGAGCTCAAAGCCAGCCTGGGCTACATGAGAGTCTATCTCAGATGACAAAGAGACACAAAATGCCAAAGCAGATTCAGCCACAAGGACCTTGATCAGAGTTATTTAAAATGGCAAAAATGCATAGTGGTCATAATAACAAAATAACTGGCTTTGGAATGCCTTTCATTCATAAACTTTAGAGGGATTATGACACATCCCCCTGTAAGTGGAATACTGTGGCCCCTTTCTGCCCCTCCATGAGTGACCTGGTGCAAACTTCTTAAACTAAGAAGGTGAAAATGTAGCTACTCCCTTCTGAGTGCAGGGATGTTGGAGAAAGGGCCAGAGCCCAGTCAAAAGCAAGCAGACTGTGTTAAAAGCACAGCTATGTTCCAAAAGTAGTGTGCTGATGCAGGCTGACAGTTTCCAGGTTGTGGTATGACAGTGGCATGTTCCCTCCAGCTCCCAGACCTTCAGCCTGTCACATGCTCAGATGTCTTCTGTGATATTTTTTAATACGATAAGGAAAATAACTGAAATTCACATCTGGCCAGTGTGATAGAGACAAGGAAATCCTACGTGAGACAGTCACAGGATTCTACGGGAACTCATTTAATGGAAGCCTACATGCAGAGCCAGGATTGATGGCGAGAAAATAACACCCCCAGTAATTTACAGAAATCCTGGTGAGGGCATTGAACTTCCTACAATCTATTATATGAGGATTTTGAGTCAATCTTATCTACAGCTTTAGGAAATAGGCTGACCCCAATTTGCCATTTTGATTGTCAAAATCCTAGATTTCTTCGCAGCCCTTATAAAGGAAGCTTCCAAGGGCTGTGTAGTGGCAGATAAGATTTTCCAGGCTTATATTATTTAGAGAACAAGAAGGTACAGAATTACACAGCAAGTGTTATAATTTAACATTTTAATGCATAGATAAGACATGACTATAAGAACTGTTAATAAGTGGCTCTCCGTGGGAGGTGGCGTGCACAGTGATTTTTGTATTCTTGGTTCGTCTATATTTTATACACTAAAGACAGTGCTATCTTCCTGAGTCTGCCTGACGCACAAACCCTCGGCAAGGTTATCTGTGCACCTCTGCATCTTAGGTCGGCTTCTGAAGAAACAGAACCCCAAACCAGGTACCTATTTGAGGGACTTTAAGCTCCCTGCAGAAGAGAAGTATTAATACAAGGGCAGAGAAAAACTCCAGCATGATGTCTGAAGATGACTGACATGTAGCAAGACTCACGTTCCCTTTAAAACTGACTCTTATGAGGCTCCCAATATCTAAAGGTAAAAGATTGGTTTAGAAATTGAGCGTGCACCCATGGTGTTTCAAAGTGTTTTGAAGCTCTGAGGATAGAGCTTGGCTAGGAGAGTGCTTGCTTGGCATGCAGGATGCCCTAAGTCTGACAACCAGCACATGACCTGAGTGAGGTAGTGCCCACTGTTAGCCCCAGTTCTCAAGAGGCGGAGACAGGAGGATCAGAAATTCAGTGTCATCCTTTGCTCCAGAACAGAGTTGACACCATTCTGGACTACATTAGACTCTATCTTAAAAGCACAAACAAGGTGTTTTAAATATTTCTTCCTGAGCCAGGTCACTACTGAAAGTCTGGCTGGGTGATCTAGAGACTGAGTGCTCCCCAAGAAGCAGCTGCATCCTGCCTTGTGTGCTTCTTGGTGACACATCCGTCCACCCATGCTCAGATTATTCCCTAGTCTCCCCACTAAAGAACACAGCATCTCTGTTTCTCACTTGTTCGGGCCCAAACCATCATCATCAGGGTGGCCCTCTCTCTCTACACAAGTAACCCTGAGAAAACCCTGCTGGAACTGCCTTCCAGTCACAGGTCATATCCGTCCATCACTTGCGTCCCCTGCCACATCCTGACTCAGCCATCACCATGGACATCCTGGGCTGGCATCACCCCACTAGTGTGAGTCTTAAATGACTGGTGGAACGACTCTTGGAATTCAAGTTAGATCTTATACCTCTTGAGTCCAAAGCCCTCTAAAGCCCTCCATCTCAGAGTCCATTTGCCTCGTCATCCTCAGAACTCCTCCCTCCTCCACAGTCTGGTTCCCACCATCCTCTGCCCTGCCCCCCCCCCCCCGACACACTGGCTGCAGAGAACTCATCCCCTCCCATCACTGCCATTTGGGGGTGCTGCTTTGGACCTTGCAATAACAGAGTAAAAAGTATGAGACCTAGTTGTGGTTGACACAGGAATGAACAGAGTTCCTACATTAGTGTGTTCATTGTATTTATTTTTAAATTTATTTTTAACTGGTGTGTGTGTGTGTGTGTGTGTGTGTGTGTGTGTGTGTGTGT
>CABHPP010082014.1:0-12791 GCA_902168425.1 Peromyscus attwateri | reverse complement strand
TCCAGCCAAACTTTATAAAGAATTTGCAGAACTTTATAAAGAATTAGTGTTATCTGCTTTCTGCTCCCAAAGATTCTTTTTTTTTTTTTTTTGGTTTTTTGAGACAGGGTTTCTCTGTGTAGCTTTGTGCCTTTCCTGGAGCTCACTTGGTAGCCCAGGCTGGCCTCGAACTCACAGAGATCCGCCTGCCTCTGCCTCCCGAGTGCTGGGATTAAAGGTGTGCGCCACCAACGCCCGGCTCCCAAAGATTCTTATTTAATAATTTACTTGTGTGGCCTAGATCTCAGAATTTATTATATTACCTTAAAATAAAATTTGTAAGTGGTTGCAAAATTTCCAGGTGGTAGTGGCACATGACTTTAATCCCAGCACTCGGGAGGCAGAGGCGGGCGGATCTCTGTGAGTCTGAGGTCAGCCTGGTCTACAAAGTGAGTTCCAGAACAGCTAAGGCTACACAGAGAAACCCTGTCTCAAAAATAAAAAACAAAACAAAATTTGCAAAAATATAGAAAAGGCCATTTATCCTTTGTCCATTTTTAAAGCAATATCCCATTTTACATAATTAGACTACAATGTCAAAATCAGAAAATCCACATTGGCACAGTTGTATATAGTTCTATGTCATTGTATAATATAAATAGTTGATGTCAGTCACCATATTTGAGATAAGGAATTATTCCATTCCTACAAAGTTACTTCCTATGGTACTTCTTTGTAGTCACACCTCATTTTCTTGCCCCCAAATACCTTACATCTGGCACTAATTAGTCTATTTTATGATTATAAATTTATAAGCTAAATAAAGTTTTGAAATGGTATAAAGTTATACCATCTCAAGAATGGTATCAATCTAATCATATGGATACAGTTCCTGAGACAAGTTTAAAAAGTCAGAATACTGTGTAAATCCATCTAAAAGACTTTATTGGGACCACATGTGTGCTGTTCAGAGAGACTCTGGGTGGCTCCTTCTCTGTTGTGTTGTGACCTGCATAGGCTTTCAGAGCCCTGGGAGAACCTGGGTCACCAGAAACTGGAAATAGAGTTACTGACCTTTGAAGCTATGGCTGTGAACTTCATCCTGGGGTGTGTGCTTTTCTGGATTTTTCCCAGAAGACCCTCTATAGAAATATGATGTGGGAACCCTTCTAGAGCATGGCCTCTGTAGGAAAAAAAAAGTGAAGACCAGAATATTGAAGATGGCTACAGAAGTCCCAGGTGATATGTAAGAAGTCAAGTGGTAGAAGAAACCTTATGAAGTATGTCCTCTATGATATAAAAATGGGTAGCCAGAACATTGAAGATGGCTACCAAAGTCCCAGCAGAAGTCAAGTAGTAGAGATACTGTGAACATAAGTGAAGAAACCATCTGGGAAGACTTTAGATTGTGTTTTGAACAAGAAAACTTCTGCATGTGAAATCAACCCCCCCCCCCCGCCCCCCGCCCCATGTGTGTGTGTGTGTCCTCATTTGTCGTCATTCATTCCATTCAGAACTCATGCAACAAAGAATATGATTACCAGGAAAATGGAGCAAAATGTTGTGATGGCAAATCTTGGTTGTCAACTTGAGACACCTGGGAAGAGTGTCTCACCTCAATTGAATTACTTTCATTGGCCTGTGAGCATGTCTGTGGGGCATTGTCAGGATTGCTGGTTGGTAAGGAAGGGCTCAGCCCATAGTGGGTGGCACTATCTCTTACAGGTTAGCCTGGGTTATATAGAAAAGCTTGCTGACTAGACCACAAGAAGCAAGCCAGAAGAGAAGTGTTCTCCTGGTTTCTGCTTAAAGCTCCTCCTTTGAGTTCTTGCCCTGACTTCACTTAATGATGGATTGTAACATGGAAATAAAGCCAATTAAACCTTTTCCGCCCCAAGTTGCTTTTGGTCCTGATGTTTAGTATAGCAACAAAACCAAACGAGAATTCTGGAAAACTTTAACTTATTTCCAGTGCTTCCAGAAGCAAAGAAAAAGTACACATTGGAGATACTGTGTAAAGGTAAGCAATGTGATAAAGTCTTCAGTTTTCTCAGTTCTCTTAGAAATCATACAAGGGCCCATGCTGAGGAGAATCCTTATGAATATAAGCCATATAGGGAAGACTTTAGCCACTCAAGTACTCTTCAGTTCCATGAAAGTGCTCACATTGAAATGAAACCTCCATGTAAGCAGTGTGGGAGAAATTTCAGTTATTCAATTTTCTATCAGAAACATGCATGAATGTACATGGCAGAGAAACCTCATGAATGAAAAAACAAAAACAAAACAAGCAAACAAAAAACCCAACCCACTATCAATAAAAAAAATTGCAGGAAAACCTTCCAGTGTTCGATTTCCTTCAGATACACAAAAGAATTCCCAAAGAAGAGAACCATACATATAAGCACTGTGGAGACAGTCTTCAATCATTCTAGTACTGTTTAAATGCACAAAAAAGCTCACATTGAAGAGAAGCCATATGTGTGTAGGAAAGCCTCAAGGACTCCAGTTATCTTAGAATAAGAGGATTCATACCTACAGCATGTGGAACAGCTACACAGTCTTGACGATTCTAGCACACACAAGAATGTAGTGGAAAGGACTTGTTTCCATTCAGATTATAGGGAAGCCTCAAATAATGTTAGTTTAGCTGAGATACGATAGTACAGTATGGAGAGAATGTTCTTGAAAACATGAAGTCTTAATTAGCACACATGTAAAAATACACTGGATCAAAATCTTGTGAATGCAAAATATCACAAATGTTTATAGATTGTTAGTGATTATGTTGACTTAGTAAATTAGTGGTTGTAGATTCTCCTCCAATAACCATGACTTCACTAGCACTGGTAGTTATTTAGATTTCCAGTACCAGACATGGCCTCCCTCCTGTTGAGTGGGTCTTAAGGTCAGTTAGAGAGTTGATGGTTACCACCAAGTTCTGTGTGCCACTCCTGGACCCTTAGGGTTATTGTGCCATGGTAGTTGCAGTTCATATGCATCATAGATGGGTCGGACTGTTGTTTGCTTCCCTCCTTTGGAAGCTTGCTTGATGCCTTCTGGTACCATGAAAGCTAGGAGGAACATTTTGATTGCTTTCAGTTTGGTGCTATAAAAGTAAGGCAGAACATACTCATTTACTGTAATTATGGATATAGTTCGATTCTCTCATTTATTTTTATTTTTATTTCTTCCCTCTGTTTTCATTTCTTCTGAATGAGTTACTTGACAATTTAAAAATTTCATTTTGATGTGTGTGTGTGTGTGTGTGTGTGTGTGTGCATACGCTATTTTTTTACTGTTTGTATAGCATTTTCAGTGATTTCTCTAGGTATTACTTGTCACATTTAATACTTTGAATAAAGTATAGAAATCTGGCTCCCTGTGAATTCTTTACTTGAAAATTTCATAGATGTATACAATACATATTAACCTTATCCAATCCCCACTCCCTTCTGCTAACTCTTCTGCTCCCTCCCCATTACATCTCCCTTGTTTCAAGTCCTCCACATATATAGATAAAGGTATAGGTATAGGTATAGGTATAGATATCCACTAAACCAAGAGCTGTCTATTTGCACATGGCTATGGGGTTAACCACTGAGAACATGGACGTCTTGCTAATGGCTACCCTTTGAAAAAAAAGTGGCTCTCCCTCTCATAGCAGCAAGCATCTGCTAGTAGATTTTTGGCTAGGAGTAAGGCCTTGGGAGTTCCTCCCACCTTCATGTTGGAATTTGTAACTAGCTTGGTCTTGTGCAGGTAACCCTAGTTGTTGAGTTCATGTGTTCAATACTTATATCATGAGGATAGCATTTTGCAGTACTCCTCTTCACCCTCTGACTCATACATTCTTGCCTTCTCTTTTATATGTTCCCTGAGCGCTCAAAGTCACTTATTTTCAGTACTTTGAACAGGTATTGAGTCTTTTCATAACCACTACCTACTGTGGTAAGAAGCTTCTCTGCCCAAGGTTGAGAACAGTGCAAATCTATGGATAAAAGCAAATATTTAGAAGGAAGTTTGACAACATGACCATTTAGAAAGACAACACCAAGAGGTTCCTCCCTTGGGCATAATACTTTCCTAGCCATGAGTTTTGACTATGTTTATAGTTCCAAACATGACATTGCCTTCTGTGAAGCAGATCTCAAATCCAATCAAGACAACAGTTGGTTACCCCCCTAAACAGCCTTGCCACCATTTTGCCAGTGTGTACATCTTACCTAGTAGGTCACATTTGTAGCATGCAGAGTCCAGGATTGTGTAAGACCATTAATGTCATTTCTCCTCCAGAGGCCTGCATAGCACCTTTCAGCACTGTGAAAGTTAACCAGCAGGGAGACAAGTTGATTCCTCTGTGTCCTGCAAAGTACTTGGTGTCTTCAACAGTAGAGTCTTTCTGCCTAGTTATGGTGGTCAACTGAAGTGGTGGCAATAGCCTGTATTGTTTTGGGTGTCTTTGGGTATCCCATGCCTAACACAGATTTTTCATTTAATAACCTATGCTTTCTGGAACATGTCTGTTCATACAGGATACCTCTATTCAAATTTCTTTTTTTGTTGTTGTGACATTCTTTTTAAAAAATTAAGATTCTTTTATGTTTGTGCGTGTTTTGTCTGCATGTATGCATATGTACCACATGTGTGTCTGGTTCCCATGGAGCTCAAAAGAAGACATCAGATTAATGGAACTGGAATTATGGATGGATTTGAACCATTTCTGGATTCTGCGAACTGAACTTGAGTCCTCTGCAAGAGCAACAAGTGTCTCTACCTCTATGGCCCCTGTTGTTATTCTTGATTAGCTCACATTGCAATGGGATTTCATAATAATTGTCCTTCGTTAGTTTGAGTTCATCTGCCCTGTCCCTCCTTTCATTCCTTGGAAGTTCTTTTACTTTTACACATTTATAATTGCCATAATATAGATGCCGATTAGTACTTCCTTAGTCTAAGATTTTGTCTTTGATTAGCCATCATTCCTCTGAGTATTGCCTTTATTCTCACTCTTTGATTTTGATTAGGTAAATAACAGACCTTCTCACTTCCATTTTTATGCCATTTCCTCTTTGGGTTTCCACCTCCTTACCTGTGCTCTTGATAAAGGTGATTTTCTCTGATCTGTTTGTTCCATTTTGCTAATTCTCTCTTTAGTTTTATCTTAACTTGTACATTGAGCTTTGTTGTTTTTAAATTTTTAATGATATTAATTTAATTTTATGATTATATTTTAAAAGCTGTTGTTTTTCTTTTGATTTTATGTTTTATTTTATGTCTGCATTTAAATATATCTGTTTTAAAGCTTCTGTTCAATAGTGCTGTACTCAGAAATTTGGGGGTATCTCATTTAGTTTTTATACCTTTAACCTCTTATTAAATTTGTATTGCTTTTAATATAATTTGTGATTTGAAATGGGGGATCATTTTCAAAAGGACTGTTTCTGAGATTTAGTTCTCACCTGGGTTGAGAGTGTTGTCTCCAGAAAAGTTTTGCCAGTGTCACACATTTATGTGTCCAACCTGGAATCAACTTTTGAGTTTTATTTTCTTTTAATACTAAGAATTCCACAAGGAAGAATTCCCTGAGCCTTTTAACAACTGACAATTTCTCTATGCTGACCATCCAACAGTGGCTCAGTGGCCTTAGGTGGGCTATTTTAGTCTATTCTTCATGATAAAGACTTGAGGCATCCTTTTCTTTTCTAAGCTACTGAGACAGACAAACACAACATGATTAGTATAAGTCTCAGGGCTTTGATTATATACTAGGAGACATTCCGTACAAATTATTGCACATTTTGTCATACATTTAAAGTGGCTTTACCAGTTGGTAGTGGTGTACACCTTTTATCTCAGCACTCAGGAGGTAGAAGCAGGTGGATCTCTTAGTTTGAGGCCAGCCTGGTCTACAAGAGTGAGTTCTAATACAACCCAGTCTACACTGAGAAATCCTGTCTTGTAAAACCAAAATAAATAAATAAATAAATAAATAGTGACTTCACACATTATGTTCAGTATGCCTAAGTGTGATTTTGGTGAAAGGACTTTTGTATTTCTAGAAATGGAAGTCTGTGTACTTACTTGTGGACTGTGAACTTTCTGAGGGCATGAACAGTGCCAATTTAATTCACCATTGCTTCCTCAGCACCTAGTGCTCATACATACCAAACAATAAATGCTTGTGGAGTAAAGAAAATGCTGTTTACTAGAGATTTAATTGTAAAAGTGAAAACTGGAGTAAACTTAAAAGTCTAATAACAAGGAATCGGTGTATCTGCTTAAAAGTAAGTGATTATTACTCATGTAATAATTTTTTAGCCAGAAAATCATGATTCAAAGAGCTGCATTATAAGATTTAAAGATACTAAATATTAAGTATTGGTAAAATGTGATTCAGTTTAACTTTAAAGCATGATAACTCTAAAATGTGCATTGCAAAATAAAACAAGCCTGTGAGAGAGAGAGAAGAGAGAATGAATGAATGAACGAACGAACGAACGAATGAATGAATGAATGAATATGTGTGAAGGTCAACACTGGGAGTCTTCTGTTGCTCTCTATCAGTTTTGAGATCCAGTCTTTCTCTTTCTGAATCTTGGGTTCGCTGATTGGGTAGGCTGTCTGAGCAGTGAGCTCCAGGAATCTGCCTTTCCCTGCCCTCTCCAGCCCCAGTTCTGGGATTAAAAACACATGCGGGCCTCTCGACCAGCCTTTTATTTGGGTATTGGGGATCTGAACCCAGGTCCTCATGTTTGCATTGTAGGCATTTTACTGACTGAGCTAGCTCTCTGTCTAGCCCTACTCCTTATTTTGTAAACTTTCTACAGTGCGGTTTTATAATAATGGCAATATTAAAAGGGAAAACACATTAGTGTCCTTAAAAGCTTTTAGATTTAAATATACTAAAAGTTGACAAAACATAAAAATTCCAGAATTAGTTTTTATTATTAAAATATTTTCAGACTTTTATATGAAAACACAGAAAAAGATCTTTCTGATACTCAGCGACACCTTGCTAAGAAAAAATATGAGCTACAGCTTACTCAGGAGAAAATTATGTGCTTGGATGAAAAAATTGGTAAGTTTTTTTCTGTTATTGCCTTTTATTTTTCTTAAGTCTGGTAGAAAAATACATTTTTCTTTCCTTTAGTTATAATATACATAAGTTTAGGAAGAGGCCCTTAGCCTTAAGTTTATGAGTATAATTAATGGGAGATGCCTTTTTTATTTGACTGCAACATTTTTAAGCTTAGATTTAGAACCACAGATACTTAGTTACGACTTGAATTTGTCAGTGAAGAGATAAAGCAGCAGCCCCCTTTTCTTTATTATAATTACTTGTAATTCGATACTATTTATATAACATGGCAGCTTACTCAGAGCTATTGAAAGGAATTGTAATGTGTATGTATTTCCACTTTGGGTAGAAAACATTCACATATTTAGTTATATCTATAATAGTGTCTGAGTTTACAAAAAAGTTCACTTTGATAAAAATTTCCCTTTATGTTGATGTGAACCTATCTCATTCTTCTTCAAAGCAACAGACATATTTTTGTAAGGATTATGGAAGACTAAAGATAAGGAAATTTTTTAGTATTTGTAATTCTCAGGAAAAAGTCTTTTCCAGAGAAGAGCACACTAATTGGTTATCCAGTACTACAGCCCTAAAAACATATATACAAGTAACACTATATGGTCTGAGCAGGTTGTATTTAAATATTTATACACATGCATGTATGTAACAACAATTAAAGAAAAAGAAGCCATGAATTTGAAACAGAGCAAAGGGCTACATGGGAGGGGTTGAGAGGAAGAAAGGAAAGGGGGGGGGGATGATGTAATTATATTATAATTTCAAAAATAAAAAATTACTTAACCCCCCCCCCCAGTTGTTCAGTAAATGTTAGTATGAGTCACTAGGTAGATGAAATTGCTACTGATTGAGATAGGAAATATTCAAAGAGAAATATGAAAGGTAATATAATAAGATACCATATATAAATGGTATTTTAAAACCATGAAGTCACCTGGGGGTGGGGCAGAGAATAAGGAGAAGAGAATTCAAGACAGTAAGAAGAAACCAAAGAAGTAGGAAGAAAACCCAGAAGTTAATCTATTTGGAAGGCAGGAAAGAAAGGTGTTTTAAAAAGAGGGTATGATCTCTTGTCAGATATTATTGGAAAATGAAATAATATGGGGCTAAAATTATCAATAAACTGTAGCACACTGGCAGTTTAGCTAACAGTGACCCTCAAAAGCTTGAAGTATTATTTGTGGAAGGGGCAGTGAGTTTAGGAATGAATGAGAAGTCAAGTAGAAGCGGGAAAGAGCAGAAACGTCTCACGAGACTTTTGTACATGGTACATTATATGTATGTATTTTATATATACATTATATATATATATATGTTTATCATGTTTGTACCAAGAGGCAGATTCAGAACCCCTGAAGCAAGGCCAGGAAAGCAGGGAGACCCACTTGTGTTGGAGACGCCAGCACTGGGGGTGACCACCAGTGGTAACGGCCACTGTGAAAGTGAAACCAACCTGAGCCTTCATGGCGGGCTGGGGAGTGCATATGCCTATGCACATGAGCATACGTGCACTTATATATGCATATGCCTATGCACATGAACATACGTGCACTTATATATGCATATGCCTATGCATGGTTCATTTTTAATATTTTCATTAGTGTAAACTCACACTAGAGAGTTTACAAAATAAAGAGTTGGGCTAGACTCTTGAGACATTTGGTATTGGATAACCAATTGGTGTGCTCTTCCCTGGAGAAGGCTATTTTTTCTAGGAATTTCAAATGTTAGAAATAAGTTCATCTTCCACAAGCCTAACCAAAAGAAAAATTTACCTGGTACTTCTAAGAAGAGGAAAATGTGATCACATCAACTTACATAGGAAATTTTATCCAAGTGATTTTCTTTGTAATCCCAAACAATTAAAAGATAGCAAGAATCCAGCATGGTAATTCATACCTGAAATTCCAGCACTTAGGAGGTTGAAGTAGGAGGATCCTGAGTTCCAGCCAGTCTGGGCTACATAGCAAGTCCCAAGCCTGTCAGGGCTATGTCATGAGACCCTGTCCCAAAACTGAACAAAACAAAAAATCCAAACAAACAGAATACCGTATTTATTAGAATTTTAAGATATTTGTACTTTCTTTTCTTGTTGCTGTGCTAAAGTACTCTGTCAAAACAAACTTAAGGGAGGAAGGATTTATTTCAGTTTATGGTTCAAAGTACAGTTCATCCTATTGGTGGGAAAGTCAAGACTGTAGGAGCTTAAAGTAACTAGTCACATTATGTCTGCAACAGAAGAAAGCAACAGACACGTGCATGGTGCTCAGCTTCTTTCTCTCCCTTCTGTATACAGCCTAGGACCTACTGCCTGGAGGATGTTCCCACCTCCAATTAAGAAATGTCTCTCACATCAATTAATGTAATCAAGATAATCCCAGCCGGGCGTTGGTGGCGCACGCCTTTAATCCCAGCACTCGGGAGGCAGAGCCAGGCGGATCTTTGTGAGTTCGAGGCCAGCCTGGGCTACCAAGTGAGCTCCAGGAAAGGCACAAAGCTACACAGAGAAACCCTGTCTCGAAAAAACCAAAAAAAATAAAAAATAAAAAAAATAAAAAATTAAAAAAAAAAGAAGATAATCCCATATAGGCATGCCAAGAGACCCTTCTCCTAAGTGGTACTGGATTCTGTTATGTTGACAACACCATGATAGCTAGATAATGGATTGATTGGTTTTCAGTGGAAATATACACAGATATAAAAACACCAAAACCTGTGTGTTGCCTGAGAGGCATTACTGCCTCTGAGAAAGACCATGACATTGTTAAGTACCGTATGATGTAATAGGCTGGTATCACCACTTAAGGGCTGCACTGGAATGGCTCTTGACAGGGATTAACTCTATAGGCATTATCCTAGAAGTCTGGTCTAGCAGAGCTCTCCTTGCAGAGCACTAGAAGAGTGGTTCTTAAACTCTGGCATGTGACATAGTCTCCTAAAAGCTAACAAAGATCATTGGAGCCAGACTTGTTGAAGGTTTATGCCAGGTAATTCTGTGATCCTAAAGCATCTACCTCTAGACCAAAGTTCTCATCACTGTGGGGTGTGGGGCACAGTGTGCTTGTCAATATACAAGTTGCTGTGCCCATTATCAGACTCTTTGATTCAGTAGGACCGTGGAAGGCCTAAAAGTTGGTGTTTCCTAGGTGGTTCAGACAGAGTTGCGTGACAAACCACAGTTTAAAAAACCCTGCTTCGGGGGTTGGGGATTTAGCTCAGTGGTAGAGCACTTGCCTAGCAAGCACAAGGCCCTGGGTTCGGTCCTCAACTCTGAGAAAAAACAAAAACAAAAACAACAAAACAAAACAAACAAAAAAAACCTGCTTTGAAAGAAATTATTCGTGCCTTCAATACTGACATTGGCTTGTCAGAGTTCTGACAAATAGGATACCATAAATGATTCTCCTACTTAGGAATTTTAGAAAAATAAAAAAGAATCAAAATTGGGAGACAATTAACTCTAAAGCTGATTTAATTGAATATTTTATTAAAATGTATTGTCAACTTTACATTCAACAGTCATTCTAGGCTAGATAGGAGAGGAATTTAATGGAGAAAATCCATCGGTTGTTTTGATATGCCACCTGCTTCATTCATTCCCTTTCTGTGCTCCCTACCACACAGATCAGTCTGATTAGATGTTGACATAGAACTTTCTTTTGCTGTAATTCAAACTGTGCTTTTACATTTATGGGCCTTTAGAACATTGTGGTTCACTCTCATTTATAATCACAGACAAAAGCTTTTTATTTGGGTTGTGTTACTCTTAAGTGATTGGATAACATAGGACAACTAGTTGGAAAATATTTCAATCTGATGAACTGGACAAAAGATTTTTATCTTGATTAAAACAACACCTTTATGATTATTTAGATAATTTTACGAGGCAAAGTATTGCACAGCGAGAAGAAATCAGCATTCTTGGTGCAACCCTCAATGATCTGGCTAAAGAAAAGGAATGCCTGCAAGCATGTTTGGATAAAAAGTCTGAGAATATTGCATCACTTGGAGAGAGTTTGGCAATGAAAGTATGTTCTGAGAATTAGTAGACAAGATATGCTTAAATGAAATGTTTAAATATTAAACTGTGGGTTCCTTGACTCTGAATAAAAGAATAGGATTTTCCTAGAAAACCAAAACTTTAAAATCTGATGTTGAAATGTCTTAAGCAAGTTTTAGGAAGCATGCATGCAAATCTAGCTAATGTTTAAAACTTATTTTTCTATCATGAATTAGTGATTCAGGTTTACTGATAATAATTAAATCAAAATAAGGTAGTAAGAATTTTTTTTTCTTTCGAACATTTTAAGTCTATCACCTTGGAAAGTCATTCCATTAAATGCTCATTCCATTAAAACTGCCTTTGTGGTTGTAAACTAGGAACACACTTTTTCCGTCTTTTGAGACAGGTCTCACTGGGTAGCCCTGGCTGGCCTGAAACTCAGTATGTAGACCAGACTGGCTTCAAACTCCTAGAGACCTGTTTGCCTCTGCCTCCCAAGTGCTGGGATTAAAGGTGTGCACCAGCAAGCCCAGCTTATTTAAGGTATTTTGGGGGGCACATGTTTTTATGCCATTGTCAGTCTTTAGGAAAAGGCTGTGTGCTTCTTGTTCATAAAGCTGGGTGATAATGCCACACATGTATTTTTTTCTTGTTAAACAACAACAAAAAATTTTACAAGGAAGACAGATTTAAAGAAGCCCCCTTTAGCTGATAAACTGATTGTGAAGGCAAGCTAGTCTGTTTTTTAACCAATGTTTTAAGCAAAATTGTATCATTGAAGTAAGATTTTTTTCTATTCTAAGGAAACTAATTGATTAATATATCCATCTGTCCATCCAGTCTTCCAACCAGTATTTATTGACATGTACTAGTGTTATAGTAAAAACTGAGGGTGCGTGAGGCTGTAGAGGGATAGAGGAATATCCTCCTCTGAAAGGACAGGTAAGCACCGTAAGGACACATCAGAAGCACAGCTGATTCAGCCTGGAGTTAGTTCTTCCAGGGGAGGAGGAAGATCTAGGAAGCCTTCCAGGGAGTGACATGTCTTAGTTTTCCTAAAATATGACTATGAATAAGCTAGAGAAGGACTTAGGGGAAGAGGACAGTGGGAACGTGATAGGCAGAGCAACTGACTAACTAGAGTCCACAGACTCATGGGAGAATTTCAGGACCATTCCAGAGAGTTTATGGCCAAAGAATAGGTTGCAAAGAGCTGTGTATAGAAACACCCAGTCACAAAGATACATTTGATGTTGACTGTGGACTCTTGTTATCGCTATGAAAATGTGAGTGAGAGGTTACAACTGGATCTTCATTTTAGAATGAATATTCTAGCAATTATAAATCTGCAGGAAAGATGGACTGTAAGGAACTGAGACTAGAGACAGAGACTGGTAAAAAGTAACGTGGTGAGACCTGCCTGAAGATGCTGCAGTGCTGTGAGGGAAACAAGGAAGTGAGGGCCTCATCAGTAGTTCCTGTGCGTGAGGAAGAAACACGAAAAAAGAGAACATGCTTAGGAAGGGCGATTGATTATTCACCTGCTGAGTTGGAGTTATCCTTTGGACATGTAAATGTAATATTCATTGGCTTCTGGAATTTTAGGTTTGAAGAGAAAATTGAAGTTAGATTTGGATTCCTGAGCATAATTGAAGTCATGGAAGAAAATTGTGTGTGTGTGTGTGTGTGTGTGTGTGTGTGTGTGTGTGT